>CM046847.1:2749758-3019758 GCA_025618425.1 Heliocidaris tuberculata | reverse complement strand
TTTCTTTGACAAAAGCGCGAATTGGTGCAAAATCGCAAATTGCTAGACGCAGATCGTGTAACATTGTTTAACCCGCTCTGAACCCTACAAAACATCAAACATTTCTCATTAATTATCATGAAGCAGGGGCGTAAATCCACTTTGAAAAGTGGGGGGGGGGGGGGGGGGGGGGGTGATCCAGAATGTGTTGGTAGTTTGGTAGTCAGTCACTCACCGTCTCACGTAATAACTGCATGGACTGCACCAGCTGTGCGTGTTTGTTGTGCATATGTGCATGCTGTGCAATTATTGTACACATGTCACGCTGAACTTATTTTCTACATGCATAGGCGGCAATTCGCGGTTTTGCACCAATTCGCGCTTTTGAGTTCCAACAGACGTACCCCCGACACTTCTCCATAAATAACATCTCATCTTCATCATTATCGTTTAATAATATTACTTGATCCAGTTACAATGATGATATGATAATAGAAAATCAATACAACATTTTTTTCTTCTAAAATGTGTTTTCAGTCCGCAGTACCCCCCCCCCCCCCCCCCCCGCTCTGTGCCGCTCTGTGGACTCCAGGAGGCGAGAGTGGTGTGTATTCAGGTACCCGCTATACAAGCATCAGCTTATTGCATGGGATTGCGCCTTCTTCCTTGTAGTTTTGCAAGTTCTTGATTGTACTGATTACTGTATTGTAAATTGTACTATTTGAACAGATGTTGAATGTTGCCAAAATGAATGGAAGAAAATAGATGTTAATTTGAAGTGAATTATCTCATTATCTATACATATAGATATTTATACAACATGATTACTGATTGATATGATTTCTGACTGAGGTGAAAATGAGTGCCTCTAGTATCCGATCCCTCTGGAATAAGTTATAAAACCTCTTTAATAACATAGAACCAAGTAGCCCACAATTAAGGGCCTAAAATGATTATCATAAATACAGTGCATGTGTTTCTTAAAAAAAGGAAACCCGAATTTCCCCATGAATCTTCCTTATATGTTATTCTTTGTTTTTCATTCTGTCTTCTTTTCCTTCTATATATTTTCCTTATGTTATTCTTTGTGTTGCATTCTATCTTCTATCTTTCTATCTTTCTATTTTTCTTCATGTTATTCTTAGTTTTTATCCTTCTTATCTTCTTTTCTTTAAGTTCATGTTATTTTTTTTCTTCTATCTTCTTCTCATTCTATCTTTCCTTAATTACGTTATTCTTTGTTTATATCATGCATTCTATCTTCTTTTCTTTCTATATATATCTTTCTCAATGTTGTTCTTTGTTTTTATCATTCTATCTTCTTTTCTATATCTTTCCCAATGTTATTCTTTGTTTCTCATTCTATCTTCCTTACGTTATTCTTTGTTTTTGTCATTATCTTCTTTTCTTTCTATCTTTTCCAATGTTATTGTTTGTTTTTATCCTTCTTTTCTTTTTACCTTTCCCATGCAATGTTATTCTTTGTTCTTCATTTTATCTTCTTTTTTTATCTTCCTTATGTTATTCTTTGTTTTTATCATTATTCATCCTTCCATCATTTCCTTTTCTATCTTCCTTATTTTATTCTTCCTTATTTTATGCTTTGTTTTTATCCTTCTATCTCAATCATCTTTCTGCTGGTGATGGGCTTCAACTATAGCGCGGATACCATTCATATTACAGAATTTACGATTCAGCCCACTTCCGGTCAGGGCTTTTAGTCGGGACTTAACCGTGCTCAAGAAGTGGTTTGAGAAGTCGGCTTTTAGTCCTGATTTAAGCGGGTTTATTGAAGCCGATACCTTGGCATATCACGGCTTAGTCCTGTTAAGTCCGGAATAAGCACGCTTCTACCCCTAATAAGGGTATTAGATGATGGAACGAAATGAAGCAGGTCACTCGGTGTATTTACAAGCATTCAACTCCTCTTCAAGTTTATTTGCTAGATCAAACAGAATGAAACATATAAGCAACTTAAAAAAACAACTAAAGACTATACAGAACAGAATTTGCTTGATCAAACAGAATGAAACAAATATTAATAATAAGCAGCTTAACAATACTAAAGACAACAGAACAGAATTATCATTAAGCTGGCAACATAAACCAACAGGAATAAGTGAAATTGAAAAGATGTTAATCGGTAGGAGTAAGTGAAATAACGAAAAGGGAACTCAATTATAGAAACAAAAATAAGCAAAGTAAACAATTACCTGACTTTTCCTTTGACCTTAAAAGTCAGGTTATTATTTACTTTGATTATACTTTTGTTTCTATTGAGTTCTCTTTTCGTTATTTCACTTGCTCCTACCGAAGAACATCTTTTCAATTTCATTTATTCCTGTTGGTTTATGTTGCCAGCTTTATGATAATTCTGTATGTTGTCTTTATTTGTTAAGCTTTCGTTCCATCATATCTGTTCACATATGATATATATATATATATATATATATATATATTGTCACTGGTTTTATTCTTTCACGAGTAGACCTGCCAAGCTATAGTATATAAAGGCGAATTCCACACAAAAGAAAGCGGATGGCGACCCCTCGTCCGGCATGGGCTTTCTTCATCCTAATAATTAGCGCACCAGTATTATGCAAATTACACATCTACTAAGTCCATGCACATACGTTACCGCCACTAGCTTTACACTTTCCCCTCCCGAGCCTCAATTCTAGGTATTATTTATAGGGCATATTTGATTCAAACCTCGTCATGATTTTCCTCAACTATTCCTGTGTTTTCCTATATATATTTTTATTTATATGGATCCTTAAACTAATCGCTTCTTTTCAACTATGAATGGGGTTTGTTAGCAAATCAAGGGGAGGTAGCCATTTTTGTTTCAAAATTTTCCTTCAAAAATAGTCTTTGCTATATTATTTCATTATTTTTTGCGTTAATTATTATTTGTTGACCATACTGTATTTTCCATTGAACGTATAAATTATATAAAAAGAGAGTTCTGTAAACTCGATTTGATAATAAGCACCAACTACTATTTCTATTGACTTTTATGTTTAAATTTTAGTATGTGAAGGATGGAAAATTTTGGAAATACATTTTTGGGCCGTCGACCATACTAATTCTCTCTTCCACCTCCCTGTTTCAATATGATTTTGGCCTGGAAATCTGGCTGCATGGAGGCTTGCATGTGATGATATTCTCGGGGATATTCTCACTTTTTTTCTTTGGTATCAGTAAAAGACCAAGAAAACTTTATTGTATGAGTATGAACGAAAATAGATCCTTTCTAAAAGCTTGATAGCTCCCTAAATCTTAGCATTTTAGATTTTGTACATAAGAAAAACAAAATTTCCATAGCATATAGGGTACCCTGTACAAATTTATTTTCACTAATAACTGCGTCCAGGTACGGGCTATTGATTGGTCGGTATATTTTCCCCTTCGCAACAGCCAATCAAATGTCGAGATTTCGAACCACGTGACATATCCAGGGACATGCGTGTGTGTGCAAAAATAAAACCAAAACAACTCGGGCATTGTTTACAACTTGGGAAGCTACGCCAATACACAACTACCAATAAACGACTACAAATTAACACATTTTAACACATTTATTTCAATTTCTTTGTTTTGGAGTTGGATGCGGAACAAGCTGACGGCAACATTGGAGTGATTTTGGTTAGAAGTCGGTGATTCTGCGCCACGAACGGAGTCATGGAAGTTGAGCATGTTCCTTTGCAAGTCGCGAACCTCGTGCAGGAAAATGGAGACTTTAGCGACGAAGACGGAGGGGACAGCAACAACAATCCAGGGGCCATGATGACCAACGGCTCAGCTGGTCTCGCTTCTGACACCGCTATCGAGGGCAGAATCACCAAAAAGGCTAAGCGGAGGCTGAAGAGAAGTCCATCGAAGGAGTACCCGGTTGTCGCTTCATCACTGCCTGATGCCAATGGACTTGGCCTGGGGAACGCCAAAGATAGACGTGACAGAAAGTCTCGCTCAGGGAAAGGAAGGGGCTTGCCGAAGAAGGGTATGACTATGAGAAACTGTGAATGATTGAGAAAAGTTCTTTTGTTTTGGTTTGTTTGAGGGGGCGGGCGCAGGGATAGATGATTATTTATCATCATCATCAATTCATGTCTTCAGCATTGAAATTTGTCAAAGAAGTGTTGTCATCTTTGTGGTTGAGATATATTATTGGGCGCTAATGCACTTTCGTATCCATACCCTACCCCTACCCCTACCCCTAACCCTAGCCTAGGCTAGGGTTAGGGGTAGGGGTAGGGGTAGGGTATGGATACGAAAGTGCATTAGCGCCATATTATTGTGTCACTTTTGTACTAGTCTAGATTCATTCAATCCATCATTTTGATGAAAAATTGAAGACAAATATTAAACCTAAAAATTGAGGCAAGTCGTATTTATAAACCTGTAACTTTTCCACATGGTCCTGCAACATGGAACTAGTACAACACACACAGCACACAGTTGCAGATCTCCAAAAATAGAGGAAGAAAGAAGAGGAAGAAAAAGAAGGTCCAGAAACATGAAAGGTTGATGTTATTGCCGTCCAAATCGGCATTTTCTTGCAATGGTTCACCACTCATTCACTCCGCACAGAAAGTGTGCGATGAAACTAAAGGGACTTGTTTCTGATCCTCCATACTCCATAAATTTTCACGTCACACAATGACCAGTGGAATGGCTTATTTCATTAGATTGCCAATATCATTGTAAACACTGAATTTTTGCAATTTGCAGTTTCTTGCCACAATCAACCAATGTTTACAGTTTGTGAAACTGAAAGTTCCTTGTGTGTGTCTTGTGAAAGTTTGTGGTTTTTTCAACTATTCACTTGACAGCCTATCAGAAATGATGATGTGTAACTTGGAGTTTATGGTCAGGGGTCCTAAATCTACACACCCTGCAAATACGCGCTATGCAACGCGTCCAATGTTCCAAACTTTTGGTGTGACTGAGCAACGAGATTATCATTTACGTTTGCCAAAAAGAATGAGTAATTTCCCTTTATTTTTAGTGAAGTCATCACTATTTGGAAATCGGGGTGAATTTCACATCAGTCCGCTTCAAAATCAAGATTTGCATTCATTTATTACGTGTGCGTAGCTTTAGGACCCTTCCATTTTGTCGACCAAATTCGACATGGGTATCGACATCGACTTGAAAATTAATGTTATTGATATTTGTCTGTCGTAATTTTCTCAGGGATTTAATTCAAGAATATGTAGAACCAAGATATACATGTATGAAAGAAATTGGCATAAATCATTGAAAAAGTGACTTTTTAGCCGCTGGAAACAAAGTGCGTAGCTTTAGGTCCCTCCATCATAATGCTCTGTTTGAGTTTGCCATACAGTAGATCAACTAAAAAAACTTAACCGGTTGTGTTAGAGCATTGACAGTTATTTTTATCTTAATTTTTTTTTTTTTTTTAATATCGCAGACTTCTTGCAGTACCTAAACGACTGCACAGGTATTTTTAGTGTGTTTTGGGTGTTGCTCTTGAAAGTGAAATTGATATTCAACATTATGATTAACATAAAAATGGTTTTGTTATATTTTTGCCAACTATTGAGACTCAAGAATTAACGGGTATAAATGATATTTGAATCCATCTCAGCTGGGCTCGTTCCCACATAGGCATGCTGCACGCATATGAAATGAGATTCCCAGTATGTGTCAGTATATGTACATTGTAGACAGAAGTAACCTCCCGGTATAGGAATTTTTAATCACCAAAGTTAGTGTCTTTTGTAGTAAAAATACCACCACATAACCAATGCATTATTGATTTCAGTGCTTTAATATACAAATTATTTTAAAATCATATTCGAAGTGTGATACCACAGTCACACCACTAAGACCGACGCCAGACTGACAACAGACTGAACAAAAAACGACATTGCCACCATTGGCCAAGAATTGGTTGGTTTTGAGTCGGTGTGGGGGAGGTTAGGTGGTGTGACTGTGGTATGACTTACTTTTTCTCCTGAGTTTCTCCCGAGTACGATAAAATGTTGTTGCTACATGTACCATCAGACTTGAAAATCAAAGGTATGTCTGCACAAGTTACCACCAATAAAGGCATCAATGCCCCAGGAACATCTCTTTGCAATTTATAGCACTGTGCTTATGGCCTTAGGCAAAATATGTTTCCTTATGTAAGAAATCTTTTGGCTGATATTGAAATTCCCTCTAGAAAAGCAGCAAGAAATCTACTTTGTGCATTGATGTGTTATGTCTTCTTTCATTATATGTAGGAGGAGCTGGAGGGAAAGGAACATGGGGTAAGATTGGCCAACTCTACGATGAGAATGATGCCGATTGCGTGGATGTGCATGACCCCAACTATGACTCTGAGAATCAGGTACATTCCTTTTTTCTTTTGTAATGATGTAAAATACTGAAATCGCTTCTTGTACTGATAAATGTAAATGTAACAAATCTGGTGATCCTACATTTGTGCCTGTGAGATTTGCTCTGGGCCTTATTTTGTCAAAGATATACATTAGTTAGGAAGGGTTGAGTTCAGTGAAAGGTGAAAAATAATTTTTGAGCTTTTTCATTCCTTTTACATGTACATGTATGTCAGTTTGGAAGAACATCATAGTAGAAAAATCCCCTGAAAAGGATTGCTCTTCAAATGCCCTTATATTCAAAATATGACTAGAAATAGCTGAAATGTTCAGGCCGAACATTGAATGCCACTTGTGTGTGTGTAGTCCCATATACCCATTTCTGTGTGCACTTCATGTGCTTTTCAGCAAGATTGGGTCGATTTATTATCTCTTTTGATGATTAGAAAACAACACAGTATAAAACAATTCTTAGGTACATGTAGACATTGTCAACCTTTCCTAATTGCTTTGAAAAAGTTTCAACAATTTGTAATTGCATGCAGAACTCTACCTAATCTTTAAAGGAGAATTTAAAAAACCGGGGAGGGGGGGGGGGATCAATTTTAATGAAAAGAAGGACAGAGAGAAGCAATTTTTAAAAAGTTCCCGTCAAAATCGGTTACGAAATGAGAAAGTTATTGAGGTTTGAAAAGTCTCAATTTACTTTCTATGGTGATCCTCAAATTGGCAATGTTGCTTCAAAGTGACAGGTTTAGTAGTACAACTCTCTATATGTTTTGTACACAAAATTTCATATTTTCCCCTTTATCTCTCAAGGTGCAGCTTGTCTCCTTAGCCCAAGATATATTATGGGAAAATGTATTTGACACAACATACAATTGTATGTTGAGTTCACAAAAAGACAAGCAGCATCTTTAGAGATAATGGAGAAAACATGAAATTTTGTGTTCAAAACATATTGGCCGGAATTCATAAAGGTGGTTTCAATTCAGACCATGGTTTATGCAGATTTCATGTTATAAATACGCTTGATTTAGCACGTACACTTAAAAAGATCCAATAATGAATGCGCGCTGGTTGCGCGTGGTTGGCAAAAGAGCTAGATTTACACTAGTTGCCATGGTTCAGACCATGGTTTATTTAAATTAATTTAAATAAACCATGGTCTGAACCATGGCAACTAGCGTAAAATTAGCGCTTTTGCCAACCACGCACGACCGGCGCGCATTCATTATTGAATCTTTTTAAGTGTACGCGCTAAATCAAGCGTATTTATAACACAAAATCTGCATAAACCATGCTCTGAATTGAAATCCGGCCATTGAGAGCTGTACTATTAAACCTGCCATTTTGAAGCAACATTGCCAATTTGAGGATCGCCATAGAAAGTAAATTGAGACTTTTTAAACTTTCATAAGTTTCTCATTTCATAACCGATTTTGATGGAACTTTGTTTAATTGCTTACTCTCTTATCCTCTCTTTTCATCAAAATAGATATTTCCACAGGGTTTCATTCTCCTTTAACCCTTTCAGGACAGGAATTATTTAAGGGCTAAATTGATCACATTTTGTTCTTCAATTGGCAACAATAATATTTTTCTTTTAGTGCTTCAAGATTGTAATAAGGGGTAATGTCTTTGAAAACAATATACATGGTTAAAAGAATTGTCGAAAAGTTTAAAAAGTTGCCAATTTCGATAAAAAACAATGATTTTGAACCTCTCAATGTGTTGCCAATTTAAGGATTTTAAAGCTTATTCTCCTTTTTAAAATTCCTGGGATCAAACGCAATATGGTCATGTAACAAAAATGGACATAGTGTGTGCAGAAATTTTTGCTCTTTCTACTCATGCATCTGGTATATTTTTTAGAGCTCTGAATCAAAAGTTATTGAGCCAAACCACAAAATGTGGTCAATTGTCTTGAAAGGGTTAAGGTTGCAATTGGGTTTTAGGTTAGGTTTAGGTGTAGTGTTTGGTCCAGGGATGAAGTTGGAAATTTAGTTGACGACGTAGGAAATTGATCGCAAGGGCAATTCTCACCAGAGCATGTGTCATACAACCACAAATCCAATTTCATTAGAGTTCTGATTACCTTGTATTGTTTTGAATGTGTTGTTTGGGTAAGTTAATGATTAATCTTGTCAAGATGTTTATCTACAAGTAGCATATATGTGTGCGTCAGATTTTGTTACCTTTTTTTTCAATGGAACCAGAGTTTCTAAGCATTTTTACACTTAATTAAATGTTGCACATTGATGCTGGTTTACGTGTATGTATTTGAATAGGGAAATTGAGCATTGGTTACTGAATAAAATGAATTTCAAGAATGGGGGGGGGGGGGGGGGGGGGGGGGAGAGTTGGCTCAAGCCTCCAGTGTTCTGTGCTTGAATTGTTTGCATTTGAAATTTTTCACAACTTATTGTCTGATGTGGGATTCCAGTCTGTTTTTCCAGACAGAGTAGTGCCTAGAATTTTTCCAGCCCACTAGATTTATTTTTGAAATGTTTTAAGAAATAGAATTTGTGTGGAGGATATAAATCAAAGAGCTACATGTACATTGTAGCAGCATCTAGAATGTCTGGCTGGTGATATGAGAAAGAACAAAATTACAAAAACAAGATGGCAGTTAATAAGTGATGAGCAGATGAGGAAACTCATGGAAAAGGACTTCCGTATCATACATGTATCAGGTCAATAATATTGTTTATTAGCATTTAACACAGCCTACACGGGAGACTGGGGGATTTTGGCCTCCGTGAACTTCTTCTGACCCGTCACCAGTTAGACCATGCAAATTCTTTTGCATGCCCATCGGACTGTGGCACAGATGGTGATGCAATACAGTCGAATTGTGGTTCCAACTTCAATTTCATTTTGAAACGCAGGCCTAATGACTTGCAGTTCCGCTACAGACCCATGAACAGAGTGGTATCAAGTTAAACTCATATCGTGTTGATCGTCATATTGCCTAATGGGGTGTGTCCTGTGGATGTGGTATAAAGCCATTTCAGAGTCTTTCCAAAGGAAGGAAAGAAGAAAAACAATGAGCTCATCATTTGCATATTGTTCATGTACATGTATGCACACGTCCTATTGTTTGTACTTGGTATACAAAGTCCCCTGGGAACACAACAGATTGCTCAATCTGGGGATAACTGTAGTAAACATGTTATGCCCCAATGCATCCATTTCAAAATATGTAAGCGTAGGGTATTTCCAGGTATTGTGCAAACACACTGCAAGTATACATGTAGGCGTGTGAGTGTGTGTTTGTGTTTATTGGAAGGCAGTGAATTTGAGTTTAAAGCCTAACAAAAAAACAATGACAAGGGTCCTATACATGTATGTACATGTATATGGATACAGCTTTTATACATATCATGGGAGTCATTAGATTACATGTACATGGGATTACTACCTGGAAATGTCATCTATATGATTATCTGATTACTAGTAAACATGGTCTACTAATTAGATGGATTATCTCCCCCAATGAGGTTTGCTTTCAAAGTAATTGAGTCCCAGGTCTGTGTTAGTTGCAAGGCGATAATGAATTTACTTGCTAAAGCGTAGCTTCTGAGAATTTGTTACCAGCTGAATTTTCCTGACTGCAAATAGATTTTGATTTCCAACCTCCTGTCGTGTTCTAAGAATTAAAAAAAGGCTACTTTCTTGAAACATTAAAAGTGTGGATGATCTCACCAAACTCCATGCTGTTTTGAAAATGAATACCCAGCTGGATGGGACACATCCAGTGTGTGGCTTCCTCTGCTAACCATTTTGGAAGTTTTGGAGGTTTAGATCTTTTATAAGCCTCGGTTCTCTGCATGATATGTGAATGCTTAAAACAGTTGGCAGACAAATCTGTGTGATCAGTTTATCACATTGCATCATGCATGTGTCATGTTGGAACATGTTTTGAAGTTGGCACATTGAACATAATTATTTACACAATTATCATTACACAATCATCATGTCACAATGTACAATAAATATACTACGTGCAGTAGATACTGTTTGATAGATAGTTCATCAGAACAAAGGAATACATGTATTTTCCTGGTACCAAGGGATTAGTGAAGAATTTGCATTGTCAAATAGACAAACATGTGCACATTATAATATACATGTAAAGATGAATCCCGAAAAATGCTTGGCTTAATAAAAAATGATATATATATGTTTGTATCTTCAAATCAAGCATTTTTATTATCATTTTTGAACAACAAGAAGAAAAGAAGTACTGTTCACAAATTGGCAAAAATGAGTCATATTCTGAAAATTATTTCACTTTTTGTTGGTGTGAGAGGTATTTCAATCCTCATACCCTGTCTTAATTTTATTTAGTCATTAGTGGTCATGGATACATACTTCGGTGGTTCATAAAGACAAATGTGCAATCACTAAAGAAAAGTATTTATTTTGTGCAGTTTAAATTTATAATGATTATGAAAACTGAAGTCCCATCTTGGAATATGTTTTCAAGAGAATACCACACCTGATTTAATTTTTTATTTTTCCAGTCATCTTCGAGTCGTGAAAGAACAAAAATGATCCTTTAACCTACATGAACATGTGCAGGGTCCTACAGTGTAGTCATGCTTGGTTAGGAGCTGGATATAATTGGAAGGCTGTGTGATGATGAGTATTATCAGGCTCAGGTCTGTGAATCATCAGATTTGATATGAGCTCTGGTTGAGAGATCTAGGAAAGTGTTTGAAGGCATTCATACCCCCTGTTCAGACCACCAAAATTCATCATAGCGCTATACGAAAAATCGTATAGCTACTGTATATGTGATGAGTATAATTAAATTTTCATAATCTGGACATCGTATAGCGAAACACATGTTTGAGCATCTTTTCGAACGAAAACTCAATAAAGAATCACTATTCCCTTGTAGTTTGAACATCGTATCGTACAAAAATCATATAACTGGGCGGGGCTTATCGTGTGTGCGCTGATGCTACCAATCAGCTGTAATGTTATATGCTCATCACTGTCCATGATGTAACCAGACATAAAAATATGGTGTCAGATGTCTTCCCCCAAACCAGTTTCTTTGTACCATGTTGGAGTCCAGTCTGTACGCCCCATTCGCTATATGATAGTTCTTTATATGACGTTTCTTTATACGAGTATCGTATAACTGTCCTGTATTCTGAACAGGGTATTAGTATTTTGTAGCTATTAAGAGCTCACCTGTATTATTAGCAGGTGTTAAAGCCAGATGGTATGGGATGAAGCATGATGAATCAAATGATATTCCCCTCCTCAATCCTGTTACAGTAATGATTTTGTACTTCGTAGAATTTATAGTACTAGATTAGAACATTCTGGGAAAACTGGGAAACAGAGCATAAAAGACAAAAGGGAAGAGAGGGAACGTAGGTAACATTTTTGAAGAGTTGGGGGGGGGGGTCTCCCAACTTCTGCTCATTTGCTGCATGTTTATACTCGCATTGCAGCCTAGGAATTAATTTTTTTTTTTTAGGGGCTACTTTTTTTTTTGCCTTGGGGCTACTTTTGAATTTTATGGGGCTATTTCTTATATTATTGGGGCTACCATTTTAATGGAAAGAGCAGACTGTCAGCCTGGTTATCAATTTGGGTTTTTTGTGATATTGCGATTGCTGTTTACATTGGTACTAATCGTACTATCTCATGCACAGGTTTACTTTACGTCATACTGCCCAATTTAATTTTAAAACATAGATTTTTAAAATTTTAACTTTACCCCCCCCCCCCCCCCCCCCCCCCCCCATCAGAATTTTTTTTTTTTTTTCAAAACTTTGAAGGAATAAATCAAAAATAGGTCAATTCAACAATAGGTCAATTTCACTCGAATTTGCTGTCATTAGGCGTATTTCCTGCGCAGATGTTTATTTTAAGTGAAAAGGCGGGCTTGGTGTGTGTTTTTTCTTTTCTCGCACATAATACTCCTAAATCCGCTTGGACGTACGTACGTACATATATACTGTGAATGCGCACAGTTCCGGCGGTTTTTCTTTTCCAATTTGATTTTTCGCGGATACCATCACACTCGATGAGCATCAATCTCGCGCGCGATAAGTATAAAACCCCGTCATAAATCCACCGATTTCCTGATTTGTAGAGCGTTTTCGGTGACTCTGTCTCTCACAACCCGACTTAAGCGCCGCGTGCTTTGAAGAAATGGCACTAATTCCGCATTTTTTAGGCAGGCTTTGGCTTTACAGATTGATTTTTTGAGGTGACTACGGACTTAATGTGGTAAGGGACAATTTCTCTGTGTGGTGTATCCGGTCGTAGATCTAGAGATAGTCTCATTACACGGATGATGGTAATTTTAGACCTATCATTGTAACAGTGATATTGCGTTTCGGAAAGGAAATTTTCACAAAAAGTGTCGCGCAAAGACTAAGTGAAATGAAGCTGTCGATGAATTTATACAACCGTGTTATAGAATTCGTCAATGCGGGTAGTTACTGTAGTATGCATGAAAAAAGCGTTATCTTCAGTTCCGTGCGATATCTGGCTATACTGTAATTGTTGTCATTTGGTCTAGCGCTCACGATGCTACACACTTGCGATGTACTAAGCTCCGAATCAACAACGAGTTAAAAGGTTGAATTTAGCTGCTTTTTGAGCATATTAGTGATTTTCTTTCGAATCATTTATGGGGGCGACTCATATGAAAACGGTCGCCCCCAAATACAGGTTTTCCAGCATTTATTGGGGCGATATGGGGGCCGACGAGGGCGAAATCGCCCGTCGCCCCCGTGTATTTCCGACGCTGTCGCATTGTTATTTAATACGTATATTTTATCTTGATTGAATTTCTTGGAAATGGGAGAATATTAACCCATAATCTGCCCCCATGTACCAAACACTGTGTCACAGTACTAATCCTTATTTTGCCAGCCACTAATCCCTCCTGGCCAGGTTTAGTTTTGGGGTGCTTAAGCACAAACAAACAATGCGACTAAACGTGTACATGTATGTGGCAGCGCTGCGGAGGCTACTATACAAGGTTGTGGCACGAGAGCACGGGCTAGTGCACATGTACATGTATGCGGCACCACTATGCAGATCAAGTACACAAGGTTCTGGCATCGTATGGGTTAAGATAGAAAGACAAAAGCAAAGATACATGTACATGTAGGGCTCAGAAAGCAAGAGAGAGAGATCTTGTGCAGCCAAGAAGACTAGTTTTAAAAATGTTACAGATCAAATAGATATTTACAGTAGTAATGTGTACCTTTGAAAAATCTCAGTTTTATTACTAACATGAAAATGGAAATATTCATTGAATACTTCTTTTGACTGCCAGAGTTCAGTGATAGTCGCAAATGCTTGGGAACCTTTCTTCACTTTCATTTCTGTCATTTATACATGTAGGAGTTGGATTGGTGCAGGTATGAATTATATGTGCAGTCCTCTTTTCATTATTTTTTCTCTCACAGAAATGTCTAAAATTAGAAAATCAATATATCTGATCTAGCGTAAGTCATAGAAATGTCAAGTAGGTTGTACGTGAAGATACAGTGTATCTCATAAATCTGGATATTGGAGTGTTTTCTTGCGCTTAACTTGTACCTGTATCTGGAAAAAAATACATTACCTCTTCTTGACCACAAATGATCTTGACATTCGGAGTGATGGTCTTACATGTAGGGCAGGGTGTGATTTTTTAATTATGAAATAAAAATGGTAGAAGCACATTAAATGTTATTGTGGGTTTTTTTTCTATGTACATGTATTTCCATTATTAAATTAATGTTGTGGGTTGACCTTTTCTTTTCAAAAGATTTTATTACAATGTACAAAATGTCTATCTCTATATTCAATTTTATGCTTTGATATGAATTAGTTTTATGTTGCTTCTTTTCCGCTTTATTGATGGAGCTCTTTTGAATTAAAGGGTACCAACCACCAAAAACTATTTTGCTCTGTATGTTAGGGGGTTCATGTCGTTATTCTATATTTGAAATATTGGCTTCAAATATTGATTCTATAAAGAGATATTGCAATTTTAATTACACTCTCTATAAGCGTAAAACCGACTTGTGAGTAGACTACTCGGCGCGCACGTACGCGCTCGCCAAGATAAGGACTCTCGCGGAACTAAACTCGGAGTTCGGTTCCGCACGAGCATTTTCATGTTCTCCTTTTTTGCTTCATACTCCTTAACCGTGACCGATAGAATGCCAGATAAAGTTCTTCGAGATTGATTTTATACTTTTTAGCTGTACACAAATTATTTTTTCAGGTGATTGGTACACTTTAAAGGATATTGGCCCCCATCCTGTCTACATTTACACTTCGACATTTTACATTTTGACTGTTTAAATAATTTGTATGCTACATGTGTTGATATCAGGCTTTCCTCTTGTTACTTCTATTCAGGATGACTACACCGTGAAGACCGTCATCCCTGTTCTTACTGATGAGGAGGTCACCGAGATGATTGAACCCATCTTCCAGGAGTACTTTGAACATGGCGATACCGATGAAGTAGCTGTGAGTGTCAAGGCTTCTGATTCCTCTCTTCAATACAATAGGAATTCATTGTAACTGCACTTGTAAGGTGGAGAAAAATGGTTGAAATTTTTTATATTTCTTGATGTGCAAATCTCGCTGATGGAAATATGTGCCAGGAAGCTATTTAAAATTTAGCGATACTGGTGAAGTAGCTGTGAGTATTTGCTTTATTAGGTTTTTGAGTCCTTTCTTGGAATAGGTCAGAAAGAGTGTAAAAGAATTGATGGTTAATGGTACTTTAATACTCTTGTATGGTGGAGAAAAATTTGTTGTCTTTTAGTCCAAATTTGATGTTGACTGGTTAAAACCTGTGCCAGAAAGCTACTTCAACTTTTTAAAGATTTTAGGAAGATAAATGGAAGACAAGGATGATGAATGTTTATTCAGGGCCCCACACTAACTTTTTTCATTGGAGGTTCGGTAAGTGATTTTGAGGGTCGGTATGCATGAGCAAAATTTTTAAAGTTTAGGGGATCCAGACTGAGATTTTATCCCAGGCACCTGTTAGTGTCAAGCTCCTTTTAAGTTCAGAGATATTAAAGGCACTATGCAACCTTTAGAATAGATGTTAGAAATAGAAAATCAGTTAATAGGTAATGGGAAGTAAGATGAGTAGTGTTGATCTCAATAAAAATTTATTAGACCTTCTCTCCTCTATTTATGATTTACTATCTTTAATTTTGGAGTTATTCCTATAATAAATACTAAGACAGATTAATAAACACTTTTAATTCAATAAAGAGGGCAAGGCAGTATCTGGGAATGTAACTATATATATATCCCCCACCCCCCATTGTTTTAGTACTTTCAGGGTATTTACATGTGCAAAGGTGAACTTTAAAAAAGTACATGTACAATATATACACAGGTTGTATGATGATTTCTTTTATAACCATTTGTGGGTCCTCTCTTAACAGTTCTGCCTGGAGGAGCTGAACATTGCTGACAAGGTGTGTCTGAAGGTACCCGCCTTGGCCGTCACCCTGGCCTTGGAGAAGAAGGCCACCCAGAGGGAACTGACCTCCCGTCTCATCTCTGACCTCTGCAGCAAGGGGGTCATCACTGACAATACCCTCATGGCTGCCTTTGAGACGCTCCTGAGTGAACTGCCCGACCTGACCCTTGACACCCCTGATGCTCCAGCGGTAAGAGCGATATAGTTGTTCAAGATTTGTTTGTGTTTAGACATGATTTGCTTAGGTTTAGACATTGTTGAAAGAGATTAAAATCATTTTTGTAATTTTGTATGATGCAAGACCACAAGTTCCTGGATCATATTAATTGCAGTGAAGTTGTATCAGCAACCCCTGCCTTGCAGTGGCTGTCAAATCCTACTCAAGAACATTAGTGATGAACCATGTGTTGAGACTAAGAATATATTCAATTTTTTTTATACATTTGTCAGCCATTATGATGTGAGGGAAGGAAGGGGACATTGTTTGAAAGAATATTAGTTTAGTAATTCGGTTGCTTTTTGATTTTTATGTTTTATTCAAACTTTCAGTGTTTTTTGAAAGTTGCTTTTTTTTTCTTCTGTTTTCACATAGGTCCTGGGGCAGTTTATGGCTCGTGCTGTCGCTGATGATTGCCTTCCGTCATCCTTTGTACAGAAGTGCAAAGGAGACATGCAGTGTGAGCATGGCAGGTAAATAGAGATGCTAAATATCTTGTTTGGGGAATGATGTTTGAGAGGTCAAGTATAATATAATAGTAATAATAATAATATTCTGTTCTTGTATAGTGCATATCACATTATGATATAAAGTCTCTATCCACTTCCAAAGGACTTTGGATATTGACACCCCGGCTGTAACTCTTGCAATCATAGCACTCGGTCCATTCAAGGAATAAATCCTACCAGTTACCCACTTACTACACCTGGGTCGAGTGTGGAAAATGTCTTGCCAAAGGATGTTAGTGCTGTGGCAGGATTTGAACCTGTACCTTATGGTTCACAGTCCAGAGACTTATCCACTAGACTACAACTTACCGATATTTAGGATATATGAGTATAATAATTGGTAGAATCACTGTTGATATAAGGGGGTACTATTTAACTTTTTTTTGTAGCTGCGCTTAAAATCAATCAAAAGTGGTATGGATTGCAAGTCGGATACCCAAGTATATGAAAATGTGGAAACGCAAAATGAAAAGGAGATATCTCCCTTTGGTTTTGTATTTAGCAGCATAACAGTTTAAAATGCAATACAAAACCGGAGGGAATGCTTCTCCCAATAATGTAATATCGTCTGTAAAGCATGGATACAGAACAATCCTAGTACGAGAAGGTAAGGAAAATGTATAATGTTCTAATGTAATCTCTTAATACTTTTTTAAGCCTGTTTTTGCTGTTGTCTTTTCTTTTCAAATTTGTAATTTTGTAAGCACTACAGTATGGTACTTCCTGTTTTATGACTCCTAAATATTCAATATTATTATTATTATTATACTGTATAAGCTGTTTTTTTCGCGTACAGATATTTTCGCGATTTTGGACTAGGTAGGGAAATTCGCGAGGGTTTAATTTCGCGATTTTTGTGATGTTTTTGTTACTATAAATAGCCATATATTGAAGTGGAAATTTTCGCGAGGACTGACTCGCGAAAAACGCGAAAATAAAACCACCGCGAAAATAACCACTTATACAGTACTCTTTATGTGCCATACTGTGTACTCATGATATTTGAAGGATCGCAAAGTCACCAACATTAAGCATACCTGACAAGTTTTGTTGTATGGTTTTCAGGATGGCGCTGGAGCGAGCCAGTAGTCTGCTAAGTGTGAATCACGGGATCCACCGCATGGACAATGTCTGGGGTGTAGGAGGGGGCATCAGACCAGTCAAGATGCTTATCAAGAAGGTAGTGTACCCAGTATAGTCATAAAAGTTTAGTCACACCACCAACCAATGCAACACCAATTCCTAACTGACCAATCCTTAGCCATTTAGGATAATGTTTTTTGTTCAGGGTTGGATTTGAAGGGGAAAAAAATGGTGATTTGAATCAGTGATATAACTCGTATTAAGTTTGCATAATCTTTAATACTGGATATTTCTTCTTTTTTTTTTAGATGATGTAAAGGAGTGATTGGAGTTGGCAATGATTTTTTGCCAACTCTGGAGATATCCATTGTGTAGAAATTTGACAGGAAACCAAATAGTGATCATGAAGACACCATTACTGGAATCGTTCTTCCAAAATACGTGTACTTGCTCTTTGTGGCTCCTTGAAGGAGTTCCTAGAAGTTGTTTGATGTCTTCCAGGTGCTGGAGATTCCTAACATTACTTGTATCCATACCTTAGTCTCATTTTATTATCTCTATGTAGATGGTGTTGCTCCTGAAGGAGTACCTCTCCAGTGGAGAGATCCAGGAGGCCGTCCGATGTCTGCAGGAGCTAGAAGTTCCTCACTTCCATCATGAGCTTGTCTATGAGGTGAGGACTCTTCGTTTGCTTTTAGTTTTTGTCACTAAATACAGCTAAATGAAGGTTCTTGACACTTTCCCATGACATACTAATGAACTTGGATGTTTAGTGAGGAGAAAAAAAAAGATTTTTATTGATTATGATATTTCATGATTTGGGATAGTACATCCCTGTTTATAACAAGTCAAGGAAGGCAACTTAAGGGAAGTTATGTGCTGTATTGTTAGTTGTAAAATCTTGTTTTTATATGTAGGAAAGAGTGTGTACTTCTTGGCTTCCTGTAATACGAGTACTTCCTCTCTACTGGCTTCCTTCTGGTATCAGGGTATAATCAGGAAAACAACCCTGGCTGTGATTCTAGGACAACTACCAACAACGGATGACCATCCTCCGGCCACACCCCCCACCCTCCCCCTTCCCTTCCCCTTTCCTTTATCCTAACTTCTTTCTGGTATGAAAACAACCCTGGGTGTGATTTTTAGGGGGCAGATCGGGGGGGGGGGGGGGGGAGGGGGTCTGGAACCCATTTTCTCCTTGCTTGTTGGCCTTTGGGGGAATTGGACCCCCCCCCCCTTCCACAATCCTGGATCCGCCCCTCCCTAGTTAGTAGTTGTCCATGGCATAATTGTCAGAAGGGTTAGTTGGTCAGGTGGTGGAAGTTATCCAGGAGGTTTTGGGTAATTGTCTTGACACATTTGATTTGAATAAAGTTTCAAGTTAAGAATGATTTTGTGTAGGAATGGCATAATTCACCATGTAGTCAAATGGAGGTTGCAGAAATGTTTCCTGTTTCTCGGAACCGTAACTTTTGAATGGCATTTTTTGTTGGTTGTGTTCTTTCAGGCTGCTGTGATGGCTCTTGAGGTAGGAGGAGAGAGGACAACAGAGATGATGGTGGCCCTACTCAAAGAGATGTATTCAACCACCATCATTACCTATGATCAACTTGTGTCTGTAAGTTCTCTTTCATTAGATTAGATGAAATTACATATGATGCATGTATGTTTATAATGAACTGTAAGAATAGTAACCGATTCCAGCAAGAATACAAGTCAAAGATATTTTGTGCGTTCATGACATCAAGCATAAACATTTAAAATATAGCAAAACAATATGGCTGGTGTACATACTATTGTGTTCAGAAGTCATTACTCATTTTAACAGCCAGATTAATGTACCTCTTAAAGGGAAAGTCCACCCTGGTATTAAGTTGATTTGAATAAATGAAGAAAAATGAAGAAAAAAACCCCCAGATTAGTGAAAGTTTGAGCAAAATCTTATATTTAAATAGAATTTCCAAAGTTATTGGTATAATGTATAGATTACACAATTTTCCGACGATTATTTTAAGAAATATTTATTATGCACTTATTTCACCTTTTTTGAGTTATGGCATCCTTGCCTGGGGCAGTGCTTCACATTCACAGTTAGAAAGACTTTAAACTACAAAAACGTGCAATGAGAATAATCGATCATTTGCCATTTCTTGCCCATACAGAACCCATTTTCAAATCCCACAAAATTTTAAAGTTTTATGATATTTATCAATATGAGATTGCAATTTTTATGTACAATTGTTATAGAGGTCTTTTACCAGAATCTCTACACAATCATTTTGTTTTAAATTGTAGTGTGCATAATTATGTCACTAGAAATAGTAAAAATTTTCATATACCAAATGTAAGGACAGATTTATTTAAAAAATCAATTTTTTATCGTGGGCCAATTTCTTGGAATTTGTTGTCGGATGAAATCAAGAATAGTTGTTCTTTTAATACATTCAAAAGGAAATATAAGGCTAATATTATCACTACGTATGCATCTTTTTCAGTGTAATTGTTCTTTTTTAAATTCTTGTGTGGGTTGTTAGGTATTTCTTTCTGTATAAATTGATTTTACATTTTGTTATTTTAATTTGGATCGGCCTTTCATAAGGATTACCCTTTTTGGCTGCTACCCACTCAGTATCTTATTTGTTGTTGTTATTGTAAATAACTATACTGCTTGAAATGTTTTGTATCATGTTCTTTTGTGTATGGTTTTTATACTGAGAAAATAAAGTGAATTGAATTGAATTGAATTGAATAAGAAATATGAAAGTTATGAATTTTTGAAGTTGTAATTGATCAAACACAAATTGGCTTCTCTCCCATTTGCTCAGTACAGAAAATTTCATAAATTTCCATTTTCTCAATTTTTGATAAAGGAATAAATTTGTTTCATACAGGTTTTGTGTAAAAATATATGAGGACTGATTATACCTATGGTGCATGTATGATTGAATATTTTCTTGAGACAAAATGGAAATTAATGATATTTGGGGTTCAGTCGCCAATATGTGTTTGATTGATTACAACTTTAAAGCTTCATAACTTTCTTATCTATCATTGTATTTTGCTCAATCCTTGACTGATCTGTCTCTTAAATATCTCTGCTTCTTTTAAAACCAACTTATAATCAGGATGGACTTTCCCTTTAAACTGATACCTATTTTTTTTTCACATCCCCAACCACTTTCTTTTACGACCTGTTTCTTCTTTCTTGCTATTTTATATTCTTGCTTTGACTTGAAATTGGACTAGATGATAAACTAACAAAACTCAATGTACAATTAACCTTGTATAACTCAAAGTCACATAAGTCAAACTCTCCCTAAGTCGGTTCCATGACATTTGCTCCTGCGACAATTGCTCCGGTCTAACTTTGCCATGTTAATCCTAAACCTAAACCTAACCCCAACCCTAACCCTAACCCTCATCCTAATCTTCACGTTGTCCTTAACAAAAAACCAAATTATGACCTTTACCTTAACCTTTGACCTTTACCTTAACCTTTGACCTTTCGAGATATGGACGGAGGAGCAAATGTCGCAGGAGCAAATGTCGTGTCACCCCCTAAGTCAAATCAATTTTTTTTACCAAACTATGCAAAACATGTGTTATTTACATTTCATAAGTCCAACTATTTTCTGTGGTTTCAACAGATTATGCAAAGTTAACTATGTATGTTTGTGAATGAATTTATTAACCAGTGTCAGGGCTTGACAATAATTGGGGTCTGATGCACATTGGTATCCAAATCTTAACTTCTGGACCCCGTTTCATAAAACTTGTTATCAATAACAACTGCCACATTTCTATGACAAATTCGGTCACAGCCAAGCAAGCGCAATGATTTCAGTAGCTTTCAACAATTATCTTAACTTGTTATTGATAACAAGTTTTATGAAACAGGGCCCTGGGCCCCAAAGGTTTTACTATTATAAAAAGGGGCACGTGCATACATACCCTAACATTTTCACTCCAGACAGCCTGTGATAAAAGTTCATGGGGAGTCTTGCTGTAGTTATGCTGAGAATATTCTCTTTCCCATCTCTTCTTTTCCAGGGTTTTGACCGTGTGTTTGATGCCTTGCCAGACCTGGTTCTGGACGTACCCTTTGCGTACCAGATCATGGACTACTTTGGAGACCTGTGCGTCAGAGAGAAGCTCATGTCACCCCAGATGAGAGACAAGGTCCCAAGCAGGTAAACAAAAAGAGCGCCGAAAGGGTGGTGGCATGTTGGGTAAGGGGGGGGGGGGGTTGTTAAGTGCCCCTTGAAGCACACTGTTTACATAGTGAAGAGGCCATGTCGGAGGAGGTAAAAATCTTATGGTAAGTGCTTACTGTGCAAATCGTTTTATTGTGCTTCAGGGCCCTGTTTCATAAATGTTTTTATCAATAACAACTGCCCCATTTCTATGACAAGTTTGCTCTCAGCCAATCAGATTCAAGGATTTCAGTAGCTTCTAACAATAATTGCAACTTGTTATTGATAACAAGTTTTATGAAACGGGGCTCCTGGAATGTTTGTGAGATTTGTGAGGGTATTCAGCTGTTGCATATATGCTTGCTATGATGCAGTTATGGATATTTGAAGCCAACTGCTCTCGCATCATGCATGAAATTATAGGGCAATCCAACCTTGGTGATTAGATGTTTTATGTGAAAGCACAAAAATAAGAAAAGCAAAATGGCGAAAACTTGAAAGAAATCTGACAAGGAATAAGAAAGTTATGGATGTTTGAAAAATAAGATCACTAAATCTATGCGAATCTCAAATTTGCAATTTGATGAGTCGACTGTGACACAATTAGTGGTCAACCCTCCTGTTAGTTGTACTCTAAAATATCACTGATTAGCAATGTCTTCCTAAGCGCCTTTTTCCTCTGGGCAGTACTCAAATTATATTGTAGATAGCATATTGTTATAAGTCCTCATAAAAGAAAGAGATCCTACTGAGTAATATATGTTTTAAAAAGATAACATTTTAGTCTTTTTGCGTGTTGGAGCAAATGGGGGAGTTGTCTGCCATTATGTCACAGTGACATTACCAATTTGGCCAGTTTGAAATTCCCATATGTATAGTGATTAAAACTTTCCAAAATTCACTACTTTCTTATTGCTTGTCCGATGTCGTTTGAACTTTCACCAATCTGCTTCTCTATATTTTCCTCATTCTTTCAGAAAAACCTGCCATTAAAGGGAAATCCTACCTTAATAGCAAGTTGCTTTGAAAGAAAGAGGAAAAATCAGAGAAGCAGATTGACGAAATCGGACAAGCAATAAAAAAGTTATGAATTTTTGAAAGTTGTAATCACTATGCATATGAGAATTTCAAATTGGCCGAATAGGTAATGTCATTGTGATGTAGCTGTGGACAACTCCCCCATTCGCTCTAACACACAAAATCACTAAAATGTCACTTTTTTTCAAAATGCATTACTCAGCAGGATCTTTTCGTTCATGAGGACCTATAACAATATGCTATCTCCAATATATTTTGAGTACTGCCCCGAGGGTAAAAGCGCCTCGAAGAAAACCACAAATTAATGATATTTTTGTGTATGACAAAGGGGAGAGTTGTCCACAGAAATGTCACAATTGACTCACCAAATTGCCAATTTGAGATTCGCGTAGCTGTAGTGATCTCATTTTTCAAACATTCATAACTTTATTAGTCCTTGTCCAATTTCTTTCAAACTTTCTCCATCCTGTTTTTCTTATTTTTCTGCTTTCACACAAATCAACTCATTACCAAGGTTGGATTGCCCTTTAAGGTTGGATTTCCCTTCAACTTAAACTCAAGTTCCTTTTCATTATCTTTTCAAAAGAAGCAAACTTTGTAAATTATTTATTCTAGTTTTCATTGCAATAAAAACTGCTCTTGACCATGAATATTTTAGAAATTGTTATTTTTGTAAAATGATGGTGGAAATTGATGTTAAAATGGCATTAAACTGGCAAAACTTGAACAGCGCCACCTTACAGTAACCGCCAAATTGAGATTATAATTTGAAAATTAATTGCATTTTATTTTGAATTTCGACAAACAGCTGTTTGGAAAATAGGCACATTTTATATTTCAGACTATTATTTTTGACGTTGCACATGTGGAAAATGGCCTAGAAGATACATTCTAAGCTTCTACAAACTAGAATGGGGCATGATGGGAGAATTAGAGGCACATACACTTATCAAATCCTGTCGAAAGATGGCGCCATTAGGAGCTTCAATTTACTGTCACTTTAAGATATAGACCTTGAGGTATCAGCATTGACCCACAGTATTGGCTCTTTCCACATTACCCCAAATATGCTTAGGAAACAAATTTTGCTTACTCATTCTAATATTGATATAGCACATTCAAATTGTAGAAGAATCCAACTGGATTGCCTAAACAAAGTTTGTGTGGAGCTTCTTTAACGTGATGTACATCAACACTTTTAACTTAATGAAATTGCACGGTATATTTCTAAATCTCCTCTGCAGGGGCCGCAAGCGTTTTGTTTCTGAGGGAGACGGCGGACGTGTCAAGGATGAGAGCAAGTGAGACGAAGAGGAGGATGATGCCAAGTTGTAAAATGTGTGGCCACCGACAAGTAACTAAGTATTGTAATAACGCATGGTCTAGAACGTAACTAACGAAGCCAAGTTAAAACTACATTTAATGTCAAGGTGCCACTCAGGAATATCGTGTACATAGTTGTTCAAAATAACTTGTAAAAAGAAAAAAAAAAAAGAGTATAATTATAGTTTGTCTAAAAAAAAAAAGGATCTTGGATCATTTGCAGAGTCAGTTTAAGAACTGGTCGTATATACATGCAAAAAAAAATGATTATTTTTCAAATGCAGTCTGGCTGTGCTTCTTATACACTTCATGAAAGTTCATTCAAAGTTTTATCACTTTTACTGTTTTTTTGCTGGCAAATGGAAAGACAGGGCCAGTAACGCTTCTTCCTATGATTATTATAGTAGTCAGTAATATTCTACTAATATTTTTGCTTTGATCTGTTTGATAGTCTTGTAGATACTTACCCTTCACTTTCTTTTTTTAGACTTTCTTCCTTCCAAGGGGTGTAGGCTTCAAAAAACAAAATTTTAATAGTCTACATTTTTTCAAAGTGTAATTATTGCATTTCATTCCAAAGATATTTTGTTGTTGTAATAGCAATGCATTTAAAGTATGAGCCTATGTTACTTTTTTTTCTTCTCTTTCTTCAGACAGCATGAAGATGTCTGGAGTCGCTATTCTTTTGTTTTTATTTCTATGTTGCGAACAATGCAAGACTAGCTGAAATGAGATAATAATGGATATGACTTTTTGTGAGGTGTATATTGGAAAAGAAAGACAGGTCCCACGGACAAAGTGAAGGGCACATAATCAAATTACTAATGGAATCATTAACCACATATCACTTCTCTGTGATGATACTACTTCTGTCTATCTACAGGCAATACATGTACTAAAGTTTCAGATGCAGCTGTTCAAGCAGCCATCTTTTATGAGTGTGCTCTTTGTCTTCATGACAGACAGGGAAAGATAACGATACGCTGTTTTCCACAACCCTTTGTTAGTGTTTGACTGTTTTTTTGTACGGAACACTTTTACCTGGAGTTCTTCTTGTACTAGGTGTCTTTAACATCATACTCTTTTGTTGTCTCTACCATGAGAGGATGTAATAAAAAGATGTTGCCTGTACTGTCTTTCAAATTGCTCTCAGAATTGTTCATAATTTTTTGACAGAGAAAGAGAAGGAGAGTTCCGTGACGATTCTAGGACAACTACCCCCTGGAAAACTACCCCCCCCCCCCCCAGGACAACTACCCTCCCAGGACAATTACCCCTGGAAAATTACCCCTCAGGAAAAATTACTCCCCCAATGAAATGACGATTACCCTGATACCCCCCCCCCCCCCCCTTTCTCGGAACAAAATTTTAGCCCCCCAGGACAACTACCCTAGAATTCGGGGGGTAGTTGTCAGGGTGGTAATTGTCCTGGGGGATAATTGTCATAGGAGGGTAGTTGTCCGGGGAGGTAGTTGTCCGGATACATCCATGACATCATTGCATTGAATTTTTGGAGAAAGGAAGTGATGAAGTAGTTGGCCTTACAGACTTACGGTCATTGGTTCTCATGGGGAATTTGACACCGTTCAGGTATTCACATACATTCATACAAATCGCTCACACAGAAAAAAAAAAGAGGAGAAAGTCATTTGACATCATCTCATTCAGGATTACTCACGACATTGCTGACCAGACATCAGAGATCTTCTGGGTTGCTTCAGGAGGACCATTCATTTCACTAACGGGGGCAGATCTTTTGAAGTCTTTGGATGTCAACTGCATTACGTAAGACTTGTCAGTCGAAAAGTGAAATATACGGTCAGTGATCTATATAATGTCTGTTATCTTGTGAATACCCAAACACATTCAACTTTCCCGCAAGAACCCGCGACTATATGTCTTTTAGAGTCACCTTGAGTTCTGGTTAGGCAACACAAACTCTCATGGAATCTGGAACAAAAAATATGCTAAATAGTAGAAACAAAATGAATCATATCTGTTAAACGGATTGATAATCAAAAGCTTGACTGTGAGCGGGAATCTTGTTTCACAGGATTAGAATTTTAATTCTATGTGTACAAATCCATTCAAGTGTCGGCAATTATTCATGATATTGTTTCAATCCAACACTTCATGAGAAATCTCATATACTGCGTCATCATTAATTCAGAATGCTATTCAGACAATTGTATCTCAGAATTCCTTGTCATTACCAGAACTCGGTATTACATATAGCACTCTCTGATAGGTAGATATAACTGAGGAATGAAAGGTCGATGTGACGTGGGGTATTTTCCAAAGGTTCGTTTTTCCGAGGGTTTGTAATTCCGAAACACAAATTTCCCACAGCAGGGGGTTTATAATTCCAAAAATGAAATAGGGTTCAAATTCCGAATATTATTTTGATTTATCACTTCGAAGGTTCATTATGACAAAGGTTCGTAATTCCGAAAATGAAATAGGGTTCGTAATCCCGAAGATGTAATGGAGCCCTACATAACCTTATGGAATTTATAAACCCTATTTCATTTTGAGAATTACAAACCGTCGCAGTAACGAACCTTTAGAATTACAAACCTTCGAAAAAACGACATTTGACCGATGTGACGAGTGTGAACTTCTAAACAATGAAGAATTTGAGGGGACTATTTGTGATGGAATGATGTTGCCGCCGCCTTAACGTTTTTGCACTAAAAAACGCCAAGCAATACAGCAGTGTTGCTAACGATTTCACTTGCATTGCAATGCAGGCTTGTAAGAGGGGGGGGGGGTGGAATGAGCCTCCCCCCCCCCCCCCCCCCCGGCTGAGAGAGCGCCAAAATAACCCGGCCTTTTTAGGGTTAAAGTGAAATTGACTACGGTAATGTGTCATAATTTTGATGTGTGATGAATCGTTGCCCCCCCCCCCCCCCCCCTACATCCAGTTGTTTTTAAAATGTCCCTTTTGGAATATTCGAGCTAAAAGAATTTGTCTATACACAAATAATTGTATGCGAGGCAGTGTTTCAAATAACATATTTTGGGTACAAGCGTGAAAAAAAAAGATAAGTTGCTTTTATTAAGGATTTTATTATCATTTTTTTCTTCTTCCGATCAAAGCAACTTAGTAAGGTTGTTTTTCTGTGAAATTGTGGGGGAATATAGTGATTGTACGCTGGTGTCTTGATCGTGCTAAGATGTGTGTTAGGTTGTATTTTGTGCGGTATGTTAAACCGTATCAAATTTACCACTCACCATTGTGGAAAATATTAATGTGGATTTTGGTGAAGTTTGCGATTTCATGTCACGGTCGGAGGAGGGGGGGGGGGGGCGACTAGCCTCTACCATTATACCATTGATTGCTAAACGATGTTCTAAACTTCCGGGGGCTGCACCCCCCCCCCCCCCCCCCCCCCCCCCCCCCCCCCCCCCCGCGGATCGCCGCCCATGTTGTGTACCATTGGAGGAGAGAGAATTATAGACTGCAGCTCCAGCTGTGGATTGGTCTATCGAAAACAAAGAATGGTAAAATAATTGTGCGGAATTGAAAAGATTCTGGCAATATTTAGAGGTGACATAGATGTGAAGAGTTCTCACGTAACAGGCATCCTATTCAATCCGCTATTATATCATATTGCCTCTAGTGTATATATATCATAAGGTGTTTGAAAGGGGTTGAAGTAGCAATCTGGAACATCAATTGACTCGCCAGATTGCGTATTCCAGTAATTAAGTGGAATGATGTTGCACTAAGCTCGTCGTGACAGTTGCCATGGCAACGTATTGTGATGCTGCTAAAGAGCGATGGATAATGTTTAAAGGGATTCGGTAACTTTGTGAAGGCTTGATTTAATAAATTGTTGAATTTTGATATCCGTCTTGTATAATGATGTTCACATGGATAAATAAATAGCCAGGCATAGAAAGGTTTTCAAATATATAATGCTATTATTAAGATATCTATGACTGAATACTCCCATTTACGAAAGCGTATAGCCATACGCTTTAGTCTAACACTGAGTCTATGGGGGAAAATGGGTCGGCATTTCCGGTCACTTGCATATGTTTACTTTTGTGAAGCACATGATGATTTTGAATTGCTTTTTTTTTTCCTGGGCTTCATTTTGACACCATATTACATACACTTATAGCATGTAAGGCCAGGCAGCTCAGATTTTATCAAGCCTCTACAAATGGCCCCGTTGCACAAAACTTAAGTTTGAACGCAACTCAGGAAAATCAAACGCAACTTTATTTTCAGCCAATCAGAAGTGCGCATTAAGGACTTGATTTTTAAGAGTTGCGATTAAACGCACGTTTTGTGCAACAGGCCCCAGATCACTTTAAATTATTACACCCTTAGTCACACCGTCAAACCGACTCCAAACCGACCGATAGCAGACCAAATTTTTACCATTTTGGGATAATGTAATATTTTGTTCTGTATATATTGCCAGTCTGGTTCCCGTTTCATAAAACTTGTTATCAGCAACAACTGCCACATTTCTATGACAAATTTGCTTTCAGCCAATCAAATGCAAGGATTTCAGTAGCTTATAACAACTATCGTAACTATCAGTCTCGTCGATGTAACTGCAGGGGTATTACCTTTACACTGTAAAAAAAAATTACCGTGTTTTCACGGGAAATTTCCTGGCAGTCAGGATGCCGGGAATGCCTGTTTTTCCACAGTTTTTTTTTTTTTTTTTACCGGAAATCAGCATATATTTACAATCGCCCGACATAAAATTACAGTCTTTTTCCTGTAAAACAACAGCAAGTTTGTTGGGCGATTGTAAATATATGCTGATTTCCGGTAAACCAACAAACTTGCTGCTGTTGTACAGGAAAGACTGTAGAATTGAAATAACGGCAATAACTTGTAATTTCACGGGCCAAAAAACCTGTAGTTTACAGTTATTTTTTACAGTGTAGATTACAGGATGATGCTGCATTAACGTTATTTTACTCCTCTCACTGTTAAAATGATGTGGTAATATCGGGACGTGTGTGTATATAACCCTAGGGCTGTGGTCCTCTCCTCTCGTTGTAGGGAAGAAAAGATGATCATGTCGATTCCTCTTGAACTTTCCAGAAAATCTGATGAGTTACACATGCAGCAAAGTTTTGAAAGTTCGGGATTTTTTCTTTTATTATGTGTGTAACCCATGAAAAAGGGGATACATGCCCCCCCCCCCCAAAAAAAAAGCCATGTCACTCGCCCTAGATCAGCAATGCAGTTTGTGTTCAAAAATATGATTATAGTTATTTTAGGAGCTTTCTATATACTTGTTAAAAGACTGACTTTAATGACAAGGACTTGCCGATACAATATGTTAGAGACAAGTCGAGAAACCAAGCCGATACAACCAAATCAGTCAGTGTTGAATTAAAGGTGAATGAAACTCAACAAACATTAGCTGATAATCATGTGGAAAATTGTCAGCCTGTACAAAATATCTTGAAAATACTCCTATTTGATTACTCAGTGAGGAGAACAATCTCTGTTAAGTTTGCAGATTCATGCTAGATATTATCCCATGAGGGCTGCCATTTTGAAAAACTGTGATGTCATAGTCGTACATGTCCATTTACATGTACACAATGGATATGATGTTGCATAATGAATAGCTACTGTACAACTAAAGCCACCAATAGAAAATGGCAGCCATCTTGGTACCCCCATTGTCTCGCACAGGTGATATCTAAGAGCAGTTGTAGGTCTTCGTCACTTCTTTGAAGAATTGACAAACCTTTGTCTGACCAAGCAACAACTTGTGCATGCCAAATCCTGCTTAACAAAAGAAACAGCAAACCAAATATCTTGACACAAATAGGTTATATGACATGCAGGATAAAAGTATCTTCATTTGAATGTACGTGACTACAAAAATGGTTTATTATGAGAAAATCCAGTGTCATGCATTCCACAGGTGATCATGAGTGTTATCGTAGCTAGTGTACAGGTCAGTGGATATTTCACAAATAGAACTGATCCGACATAACTTTGTAAAGAAAATGGCAGCCCCCATGGGATAATGTCTAGCAAGGAAACTGCAACTATTTGAGACACTGCTCTCCTTCTTATATAATCAAATAGGAGTAATTTCAAGATATTTGTATTAGCATGATTAGGCTCTGACAATTATCTACATGATCATAGGCTAATGTTTGTTGCCTTTCATTCCACTTAAAGATGATAATCTCTAGTTTATGATTATTCCATCCTGTGCACGCGTACATAAAGAATAAACCACCATTAGTTTGACGAGATTACCTGCAGATTTGAAGAAAAAAAAATTAATCAGCCAAAAGTGAGGTACAATTGATAGCACTGAACCTACCTCTATCAAAGTATAATAACCCTATTTGATGCATTATCTATAGAAACGTGAAGTACACTTGTTTGAAATATGAAACACTGCAGTTACCTCTCGGATTCACAAATCACGGTAATTGACTAGATGATGTCCATTATGACAGTTACCATGCCAACGAATTGTTTCTGGCCTCTAAAGTGGTGAATGCATTAAAACCATTACTTTACCTCTGCAAACAAGTCGCTGTGACAGCGCGTATGCCCCCTTAAAAAGCTCCATCAAAAAATGAATAATAAGTGCATTGAATCAGGGAAATCTTAGTTCCATTTCCCTGACTGAATCTACGGCACACCTGATACATATATTCTACCCCCCCCCCTATTTGTTTGTCAATTTATACTTTTCGGATGTAATGAACCACTCAGCACGACGTAATTATATCATCCTCACATCGTCATAGTTATGTTTGTATTTCACACCATTGTCGTCATATATGAGAGTGGTTTGGCATTTCATATCTCTGCTACATCACATTAATGTCATCAAAGTGTATCTGATTCAAAGTTCATTTTCAGGTGCTTCATCGTAAGATTTGCAGAAGAAATAGAAAACAAATTTCTGGTAAGTATACTCTGATTAGTGATTGTTTTAGCAGAAGAAATAGACAAAATATTGAGAAATGATTTTGGTTGTAGAGGAGAAGTAGAAAAAAGATGATCGTGGCCACCGGGCGTGGCCACTGGCGTTTTAGGGGGAACAATCGGCCCGGTCTCCCTTTTGAAACACAACACAAAAATCAGATTTTCGACTCAAATGAACCTTTTGCTGCTTTTCAGAGAAGTAAAATGGCATCCCAAAATCCTGATGACTCTTCTTTTCTGTCTGTATTCCGCGGCTAAAGATCTCTAAGTTCCTAGTAATATTCTGTAAAAAAAAATATGGAAAAAGAGCTTTCCAGCAAATAAGCTTTCAAATTATATAAAACAAGCACCCATCACAGAACAATTTAAAAGTATTTTAAAAACCTATGTCTTTCAAACTTAAGTTATGCTTATTTTTAACCCTTTTTTCTGATTACCTCAAATCTGTTGTATCTACGAGGTGATTTTCCGGGCAATTCCTCTATACGAGGTGATTTTCCGTGAAAATCACACGGAATTTCCCCGGAAAATCACCTCGTATAGGTAATAATAATTATTATCTATACGAGGTGATTTTCCGTGGCAATAATTTTCCCATTGACTTTGTATTTGCCACGGAATATCACCTCGTATAGATAATGATAAAGAAATATTGACTGGCCTCAGGGCAGTACGACATCGCTCGAACTAAATTTATATCGCCCGAGTCGAAGACGAGGGTGATATAAATTTCGTGAGGGCGATGTATGTTAGCCCTGAGGCCAGTCAATATTGCTGTAATTATTAACCAAATCAGACATCTATTTTTATTAACAATGAATTCATCGTAAAGGAACGTCTTGAGTTAAATGTATTTAATGCCAATATTGAGTTTCACTGTCTTAAAATAGTACAAAAGGATAAAAACCTTATTATTGCTGTTGTTTATAAACCAACAAAACAAAGTGATGAATGTTTTATCTCAGACCTTATATATATTATCCAAAATGTGTGATCATGGTGATGAGAACAAACGAAACTATATACTTGAAGATTTTAATTTGAACCTACTATATTTGAATGTAAATCGAAATGTAAATTTGTTCCTAGAAACTATGAATGCACATTCTCTTTTCCCTATTATCATGAAACCCACAAGAATAATACAATCTTGTGCTACTCTGATTGATAATATTTTTACGAATGATAAGGACTGGATTATAAAGAGTGGTATACTGATTGCAGATATATCAGATCATTTGCCTATATTTGCTATTACCAAAACAGATACTAAACCATGTAACTTATCATCTGAATTTATATGTATCCATGACATTTCAGGAAAAAAATCTTTTTATTGCAGAAACGTGCTCTGAGAGTTATAGCCAAGATACATTTTAGAGCACATACTTCAGATATTTTTCTAAAATATAATGTTTTGACAATCTATCAACTATGTGATTTACAACTTGGAGAATTCATGTATAAATTGTTCAAAAATCCTTACCAAAAAATTTTAGTGATTGGTACATGTTAAATGATTCTGTCCATAATTATAATACCAGGAACTCACAGAAAATTCATAGCATATATTTTAAAACAGCCCTAGGGCAAAAAAAGTATAAGATACAGAGGACATGTCCTCTGGAATGGGTTAAGCAATGACATTAAAAATTCTGCATCACTCCAAAGTTTAAGAGGAATTAAATAAAAAAATTGTTAAATATGTAACTCTCTTCGTAATGCTAACATTAATATTCTAAATGACCCCCCCCCCCCCCACCCTTTACAGATTTATATTATGATTATTTGGGGGATAACCTAGACAAGCACGTACTAGATTATTAATTACCTTTTCCGTTTTATCAACACCTGTATGTTTGTTTCTCTTTGTACTTTTTCTTCTGTGTTTTATACTATCAGATGTAAATTGTGATTTGTATTTGTATATTTTGTATGTCTTTTACTAGTACTGGAAATTAAATGAATTGAATTGAATTGAATATACCGTGACGTCATTCATGGTATCGTGCACTATACCATGAATGTCGTCACAGATATGCGATCGATCAGTGGTTTTTTTTATCGATAACGTGTGAAAAGTGCTATCGGTAACGGCCTCATCGACCACTGTGTAAACCGCGGTACATTTTTATCATTATGTTTTCAAGATTCGTTGGAGGGATATAAAACAAATATATCATGCACTGTTTCGAGCTACTAGTGAAATTATGGATTCCTCGCTGACAAAAATAGCACTATTTTCTTCGGGGCTATGCCCCTCAGAAAATAGTGCTATTCCTGCCACCTCGGAATTCATAATTTCAACTAGAACCTCTCAGTGCATGGTATATTTGTTTACTATTATTATTTTGGTTATTGTTATTATTATTATTATTATTATTATTATTATTATTATTATTATTATTAATTATTGATTATTAAACAACAGATACGCGCAAATGAATGTCGTCACAATATAACACGCGCTCAGGCTGAGCAGCTGCTTATTGGGGGGGGGGGGCTGGGAAAATGAATAGTTCATTTTTTCCTGCTGACGTCATCGAATAGTTCATTTTTTTCCCTCTGGTGATGGGGAAAAAATGAACTATTCAATGACGTCAGCAGAAAAAACGAACTAGACGGCAAGAAACGGCTTTTCTCACTGGTAAAGATATTCATTTTCTTGTTGTGTACACTCCTAATGCAACAATCTTACGATGAGGGATATAATAATTATTGACGACTAACTAGCATAATTATGAGTACCACTTTAGTATAATGCCATTGACCTCCGCCTCGTGTTTAACAAAATCTTTTTTCAGATTAATTCGCAGATAAATTCATTATGAATGATACTGGCAGCGCACCCGAATACCAGCTGATTTCTTCTGTTGGAAAAAACGTAGCTGTTGTACTCTACTCATTATGTGCTATCCTGATCTTGGTGTGCAACGCATTCACCCTCTACATCCTGCATACTTGCCAGAACGCTTTTCAAGAAAATACACGCCTGTTCTTCAAGGCATTGGCCATTGTCGACATGTGCGGTGGACTGTTTGGTACTTTCGTGGACTTTAATCTCATCCTTCCAACAGCCTCCGGGTCCGTCTTTGGGATTTCCGGTCACTTTTGCACAATGCTGCCTACCTTATACTACTCTTTTTTCAACCAGACGCTGGCAATACTTTGTTGCATTAACGTGGATCGTTTGTTGACGATCGTATTGCCTTTGCGTTATCCAATATTGGCGACAACAAAACGCGCGAAACGCACGCTCTTTTTAGCGCTAATAATCCCTCTGCTGTTCACGGTGTTCCTTTGGCCTGTCCCAGGATTTCCCAGCACAGAAACGTACTTAATTTTTTGTGGACTGAATAGTGGAAGTGCGCCGAGTATTAATTCGGTTAACTTTAACTTTGGCCTTGATATTGCGACAGAACCATTTTGGATTTCGATGTTTGTTCCTGCGGCCCTTACAATCATGATAACAACTATCAGTAACTTCTGTCTAATGGTCATTTCCTGCCGACATATCCGTAAGATGAAAAGAACTGCAGATCAACAGCGAGTAAACAACCAACGCAATGGCCAATACATCATGAAGGGAGTGCGCACAGTCCTCGTAATCACTGGTTTCTGTTATACAGGCATGGGCATATGGCTTTTTACTGTTGCGTACTTCTACCCTAAATTTGGGCATCCGAAGTACACAGCCCCTTTCATAATTGGTGGTGTCGTGGAACTTAGCACCAGGTGGTGGAATTGTCTCATCTATCTTTCGACTAGTCAAACTTTCCGAGAGCATGCGGCGAAAGCAATCAAACGAATATGCCGTGGAAGAAACAACCAGATCGTGATCTAGCATTTCATGCAAATATATAATAATGATAAAAATAAGTTTACATGCATTTTGTACAAAGATGAAAATGACCATTCTCCATAATAATTCTAGCTGTCATGAACAGGAAGACCACTATAGCCTACACCGCTCGATCCGTTAATATCCTCTATGAAAATTGACGTCTATTTAATAAACATCATATTGGAATTTATATTTTAAAATACAATCAGACGCCTTGTACATGTTGGAATGGCAAAGTCAGCAGGATTCCATCTCATCAAAGATCCCGGCTGACTGGAAACTTCCAAGAAAAGGGTGATAATGCAAGGCAAAATCGAAGGACAAGAACAAAGTTGATCCTGTTCATCCACAAAATCAAATATTTAAGAAGAATGCTGATGAGATCAACAGTTTTCGATATCATGAAGCATAACTAGAGGCCAGAAGGGTGACGAGACCCAAAGTCTTCGGTCTCGTGAACCACCAGACTAGATGTCAGAATCCGGGGTCAGAATGTTGACGAGACTCCAATACCCTTTCAATAAATCGCTGGTCCGGACCAGGCCCACTCTGACGGAACGGCGCGGGCCAAAATAGTCCGCTCTATTTTAGAGCTGTTTTTAGGAGCACCAGAAGTGCACCAGGTGCGGACCAAAGAATTACAGCAGCACCAAAGTCCGCTCTAAAATTCCTCGCACGGTCAAAGGTCACATTGAGCGCGCGCTACTGAAGCTTCGCCCTGCATGCATGCATGTGCAGTTACCATGACAGTTGCTCCCTTTTGGGCTGATTATTGAAAGGGTAGGCCAGGAGCCTGTCCCGAAATAGTCACCCCATTTTACCCATAATTTTTGATCCCTTAAACTTACTTAGACCATCTAAGTCATTGACAAAAAGGTTGTCAGCCTGAAGGTAGCCGCCGGGTTTAGCCCCTAGAGCCCCCAAAAGAGACCCCAAAGTCGGGTCGATTTCACCCCCATCTCCCCCATGCACCAAACTTTGTCAGTACGAAGTAGTATGACTGGACATTACAAAACACAAAAAACTGACAAAAATTTCTGTCGGGATGGGGTGTCAGACGGCCCCTAAAAATTAGGGTACATTTTCCCCTTGAAGCCCAGGGACCAAATTTCGCAGAAGGAAGAGCTATGGATGTACATTCCAAAAATATAAAAACTGACAAAATTGTCCATCGGGAAGGGGGGTGTCAGACCCCCAGAAATGAAAACCCCAAAGTGCCCTTTGACAACGCTTTGCCCCCCCCCCCAAAAAAAATGCTGTATATGTAAAGAAAAACCATTTTCTTACTTTCTCACTATGATAACTCAAAAGTGTTATATTCAATTCAATTCAAACTTTCATAACATAATTTTGAGTATAATAATCTTCTTGCTGTGCAATTTTGGTGTTAATTGGTTTTTTGATGAATAACTTATTAAATTGTGAAAAATGTATTGCTTTCTCAAATGTAGCTAAAAAATATTGTCAGGATTATGTAAACACACCCATTGTCCCTCTTCACCTGTTTGACAAGGCATAATAGAAAAGCTTTTCAGGTATCTGTGGTATGTGACTGCCAGGCTGAAATGTACTATTCATGTGTTATTATGCCTTGCCAGATTGACAGTATTTTGAGTATAATAATCTTCTTGCGGTGCAATTTGGTGTTAATTTGTCTTTTGATTGATAAATTATTAAATTGTGAAAAATGTATTGCTTCCTCAAAAGTAGCCAAAAAATATTGTCAGGATTATGTAAACACACCCACTGTCAATCTGGCAAGGCATAATAGAGAAGCTTGCTTGGTATCTGTGTAATTAACACATGAATAGTACATTTCAGCCTGGCAGTAAGGCCGGAACTTACAAAGGTGGTAATCGGATTTAGACCCGTGGTTTATGCAGATTTTGTGGTAATTTCGCGCGTGCACTTATAGAAAGATCCAATAGTGAACGCGCGTGATTGGCAAAGAGCACAAAATTCACGCTAGTTGCCATGTTTAAGACCGTGGTTAATGTAAATTTACGTACAGTTTATTTCAATTAATTTACATAAACCGTGGTCTAAACCATGGCAACTAGCGTGAATTTTGCGCCCTTTGCCAATCACGCGCGTTCATTATTGGACGTCCCATTCTTTTTACTGCAAGTAAACAAGGACGTCGCTAGAATTGCCGTCGGCAAATGCGCCACCACTGTCGGCAATAAAAACAACAAGGAGGGTGAAAAGGGGGAGAGGGGAGAGTAGGGGGAAAAGGAGAAAGGAGAAAGGAGAAAGGAAAAGAAAAAAGGAAAAGAAAAGAGAAAGGGAAGGAAAGGGGGGGGGGGAGAAAAACTTGCCAATTATTTTGCTCCCGAGCGACACTGGAAAGTTAATATTCGGGCAAAATGCGTCCCTCTTCGGCAATAGGCCGCAGCCCCCGCCCCCCCCCCCCCCCTCCCGAGGATTTTTAAAGTTCCGATATTCGGGCAACCACCACTTCATATTCGGGCAGCTTATTTCTGTTTATTAGAGATTAGGGTGCAGCATTTGGAGATTAAAAAATCCATACATAAATTTCCAGAAAAATATTCGGGGGAAAAAAAATCCTTTTTGTTTTTGCTGCTCAAAAAAAAAAGGAAAAAAGATACCATACATAAAATTCCTTTAAAATGTTGGAAAATTTCTTCCCAGCGAGCTGTGCCGCGCCATGCCGCGACCTGACTGTTTAGTAAAAGCCTTGTATATCATGATAAGGTGCTTGAAAGGGTTTGAAAAAGCAATCTGGAAAAATGATTGATTAGCAAAATTACGAACCCTGGTAATTAACTTTGACGAAGCCTGATGTGAAGGTTGCCATGACGATGTATTGTAATGCTGCTACGGCCGATATGTTTAAGTTATTGGTTACATGATACAAAAATGTGACGGGCAACAAGCTTATGATATTTTATGTTGCTGCGGGTTTGTTTGTTTGTTGTTTTTTTTTAATTCTTTCAGTGCCGATGTCACATATGTGACAGATAGACTTGTAATTTTCATTCACCAATTGCTCGACCACGGGAAAGGTATATGGTTGTCAATGTATATCAAAATTTTGATCATAAATCAAGCATTTTAAATATATGATTATAATCATATGCTACATAGAAATTTTCAGAGAAAATTACAATTTTTTAAAAAGATAAAACCTTGTTTCAACATTAAACATTAGCAGACAAATGAAGAACCAAAAAAATAATAGACAAAAAAGAAACTCAAATGCAATTTTCAATAGTTCTTATGCATAAAGTTGAGTAAAGTAATGTTTGGTATCATAAGAAATGGTAACAAATTTCCTACAAGTTTTATACACAATATTTTGTGAAATAATAGATGGTTAATGAAGTGCAGACATTGAAAAGTAAACACTGATCAAGTTTTGGTAAAATTTTGAAGAGAGCTAAACCCCTTAGCACCGTAAGAGTTAATTTATTATTTTTAAGGAGGATATGTAGAAGAAACCCCATTAGACTGACGAGATTGCATTCAATATGCAGATCTGGAAAAGGGGCCAAATGAAGAGAAAATGATAGTATTTAACCTACTCCTAATCAAAGTATAATAACCCTATTTGATGCATTCTCTAGAAAAAGTTTAGTACACTTGTTTGAAATCTGAAACACCAATTAACTTTCAGATTCACTAATCACTTCGATAATGGTTCGATAATGGTTTTTATTAAAATACAATGCCTTGCAGCCAAAGGTTGAATTGTGCATGTTTTACATTGTTGCGAATACATAATAATAATATATTTTGTAAGTACAATTATACAATTTGTAAGTACGATTATTTCACATTAAAACATAAATGCTTTTATCAAGTGCATGTGCAAATCCAAGACACAAATATTTTCTTCTCTCTTCAAAAGTAATGAGTTCACATGTTTCTAAAGCGAACTGGTATAAAATGTATTTCCTGCCAGCATTACTCTACATGCCCTCTTTTGAATTGTCTCAAGGGCATAGACTTGCTGCTTCGTAAGAGCCCCATTAAAAACGGGGGCACCATATTCAACTATTGGTCTTATATATCCTTTGAATATGGTGATTAGATCGCACAAAGGTAAGTTGAATGATTTTAGTCTTCGAAGTATGCACAGTTTCTTGATATATCTTTTCAGTAGATCACTAATGTGCTTGTCCCATTTAAAGTCGTTCTGTAATATCAATCCTAGCATTTTAACAGATTCTACAGATTTTAGTTCAGTTTCATTAATATACAATGGTTCCAACTCCACCGGCTCTTTACTAAATGTGATTTGCATGATTGAACATTTTGAGGCATTCAGTTTCATATCATTATTACGGTAATTAACTAGATGATGCCCATTATGAAATTACCATGCCAGCAAATTGTTATCTGGCCTATAAAGTGGTAAATGCATTCGAACCATTACTTTACCTCTGCAAACAAGTCGCTGTGACAACACTATATCCCCAGGTCCCTGGGAGCCGGGGGTGCTGGGGATGCTGCAGCACCTCCAGGTTTCTAAGTGGGGGGGGGGGGGGGGGGGGGGGACTTGCCTCAGGTGGTACTTGAAGCAGGGGCGCAATAACGCAAAAGAGAAAGGGAAGAAACTTATGCATAAGAATATTATTCGCTCCCAATCCGCAGGGTAAAGTGCACTAGAAATGGACTTTTTCTTAGGTTCAAATGTGAACATTTTCTAGCTCGGTCGCTTTGCTCCCTCGCATGTATTGCTTCAGGATCTCTTATTTTCGCACTCCAATATTGGCTATATAAACAGCATTTTGAAAAGGTTCAAAATTAAAAAAAAAAACGTTATTCGCATTGTTTTTTTACCTATTATTATTTATCAGTCTCTTCTTTTTTATATTGCCCCCCCCCCCAATATAGAATAAGTGTATAAGATAGCATTTGAAAGAAATTGTAACTTTAAGTTGCATAGCTAAATCCCTCGATTATATTTCTCCTGAAATTTCGTTAATGGGGCTCCAGTGAGGAAGAAGTGAGTAGAAAACCGTTTATCAATTTCAAAAAACTCAAAACTGTACGGGTTGATGCAGTGCTCGCTAGCAATTTTTTTGCCCCCTGTAAGTTAAATGCTTAAGAAATTGATTTTTTAAGGCTAAAAAATGCTGAAAAAATTAACGCTCGGTCGGTTCGCTCCCTCGCAGTTTCGTGTAAGTATGGGAAAGGAGTGGGGGCAATTTCATTTTTTACCCAGAGCAATAATACAGAAACCTAAAAAATTATAGTCACATTCAGTTGCATTTGCTCGCTTCGGACACTCGCACAAACAATTAGGACAACACATTTTGTCATGTTATGAACGGATTTCCTTCCTTATTTCCACGTACATGTAACTACAATAATGTAAATTGTGTGTATTGCAGGGTTAAAAAAAAACCCTGGATTTATTTGATTTAAATCGATTTACAGGCCTTAATGTTGTTCCTATATACAAATAAAAATAATACAACAACTCTTTTTTTTTTCAGCCAAAAAATAAGAAAAATCAAGCAATGATTTTTGAGTGATTTTTTTATGTCGCATCAACAAAATCAACAACGAATTTTCTTATGTATTTCTTTGTTTTTTACTCAAATTGGTGATTTTCTTTTTTAAAAATCATGGCGATTTAAAGTTGATTTCAATCGTGCCAACCCTGTTGCATTGGTTTGCAGAATGACCTACAACAATAAAAGTTATCTTTGCAAGCAACGTTGATATCAGGGTCTGCACCCCCCCCCCCCCTACCGCAATTTCGGCTTTGCCAAAGACTTAGCGAAACAATGTGTAATAATATAAGTTGTGTATCTACGGGATAAGGGGCGGACTTGCCCCGGGCGACATTTGAAGGGGACTAAAAACGCAAAAGGGAGAAAGGAAAAAGAGGAGAAAATTAAGAAAATTGCGATCATTCTGGATTGTATGCCCCACTCCGCAGGGTAAATGCATTAAAAATACTTTTTTTTGAGGGTTTGAAATGCAAACATTTTTCTGAAGTTCGGTCGCTTTGCTTCCTCGCATAATTTTGCTCCAGGATCTCGTAATTTCGCTCCCCAGTATAAGATATAGATTATAGGACATAGTGGTTTTGACAGATTCAAGACTGATAAATGATTATCGTTGCTTTTCTCGCTATCATGTAATTTTTATCATTCTCTTTTTAGATATTGGGGGGATTAAGTGTATAAATCGCTTTTGCAAAGGTTCACCATTTCAAAGAAATGTCAACTGTCGGTTATCTTCCTAAATTCCTCGACTATTTCTTAATGCTTTCCCTTAATGTTGCGTCCCATTTGAGAAGGAAATGAATAGAAAACCGTTTATCAATGTTCAAAATTCGGATATCTACCCCTTGATTGCAGTGCTCAATTGTAATTTTTTTCTGGGTAAATTGCATAAGAAATTGAGTTTTGGGGGTTAAAAATGAAAAAAAAAATAAATAAATAAATCTACAGCTCAGTATCTTTGCTCCCTCGCTTGTACAATGACATGGATATGTTGGGGGGGGGGGGGTAGGGGCGCAACTTCATTGTTTGTCTCGGGCGCCATAATTCCTAGATAAGCAACTGAATAACAAAAATTTTGCTCAAAGCACCCCCAGTAAAAAAAAAAAAAAATCGTTCCCAGGGGCCCGTATATCCCTCAATATCGTATCATGCATAAGGTGTAGCCTGGCGTACGCCCCCTTCAAAAGCTTTAGCAAAAAAAAAAAAAAAAAAAATGAATAAAAAGTGCATTGAACCTATGGCACACCTAATACATTCCGCCCCTCCTTTCTCTCCCTCGGTCTGGGGAGGATTCCCCCCCCCCCCCCCCCCCCATTTGTTTGTCAATTTACAGGATTTCGCCACTATACTTTTCGGATATAATGAACCACTCAGCGCGGGGTGATGATATCATCCTAACATCATCGTAGTATATGCTTGTATTTTCCACCATTGTCGTCATATATGAGAGTGGATTGGCATTTCAAATCTCTGCTACATCACAATACTGTCATCAAAGTGTATCTGATTCCTTTTCAGGTGCTTCATCTTAAGATTGGCAGAAGAAATAGAAAACAAATTTCTGGTAAGTACTTCGATTGTTTTAGCGGAAGAAATAGATACAATATTGAGAAATGATTTCGGTGGTCGAGGAGAAGTAGAAAAAAGATGATCTTGGCCACTAGCGTTTTAGGAGGAACAATCGGCCCGTCCCCCTTATGAAACACAACACAAAAACTGTAAACTCTTCCTATTCAGATTTTCGACTGAAATTAACTTTTTGTTGCTTTTCAGAGAAGTAAAATGGCACCTCAAAAATCTGATGACTTTTATTTCCTGTCTGTGCTCCGCTAAGAGGCGGCGGAGTGTCTTTCAAAGTGGGGGGGGGGGGTGGAAACAACAAAAAAAGGGCACGGGGGGGGGGAGGGCACCTACAAGGGGTGAACAAAAGACGAAAATGGACAATTTTGTGATATGGGTATTACCCTACAGTCTCATTAATATATTATTAAGCATCATCTTCTTCATTTTTATGGTGGTTCTGTTTCAGCTTCCCCAATTAACAGTTGTGTGTAATGGTCTAATGATTCATGTGCGAGAGAGCGAAGCGAGCAAGCAACATTTTTCAAGACCTTTTACTAATGGTGAAGTCCTTGGGTTGTGTATTACTTACAAGTTTGGGGGAAATGTCGAATGATCTTTTAATTCGTACATTAACCCCGTTTTTTTTTTTTTTTTTTTTTTTTTTTTTTAAGGATTACATCGATATCAACATTATTATGGCATTTCGGGGGAAATTTTCAGAAAATATTGCCCTTACTTGGTGTAAATTATAGGCACATTCGAGCTAGCGAAATGAGAAATCCTTTGCTTGGGGGGGCATTGTGCTCCTCTTGCCTCCAGCTCAGTGGCGTATCTAGGGGGGCAGGGGGGCAGGTGCCACGGGCGGCACTTAGAGGGGGCGCAAAAAACGCAAAAGAGAGAAAGAAAAAAAAGAGGGAAAATGAAGGAAAACCACAATCTTTAAGGATTATGCCCCCCCCCCCAATCGGTAGAGTAAATGCATTAGAAATACAGTTTTTGAGGGTTTAAAATGCGAAATTTTCTAAAGCTTGGTCGGCTTGGTCGCCTTGCTCCCTCGCAAAATTATTGTCTTTCAGGATCTCATAATTTCGCGCCCCCAGTATATAGTTCTTAATAACGTTTTTAAAGGGTTCAAAATTTCAAAAATGAAGATGTAATTGTTGTTGTCTTGCTTGGTATCATGTAAGTTTCATCTGCCTCTTGCTTAGTAGTGCGCCCCCAATATAGGATAAAACGCAAAAAACAGCATTTGCAGAGGTTCAATATTTAAAAAATCTCAACTTTCAGTCGATTTGCTAAATTCCTCGACTGTTTCTCAAGGGTTTTCGTTAATTTTGCACCCAATTTTAGAAGGGAGTGAATAGAAAACCGTTTATCAATGTATAAAATATGAACTTCTCTACCGCATAGTTGCAGTGGTCAGTTGCAAAATTTTCTGGGTAAGATGCGCAAGAAATCGTGCTTTTGGGGGTTAAAAATGCAATGAAAATTTGCCGCTCGGTCGCTTTGCTCCCTCGCTTGTATAATAATGTAGATAGGTTTGGGAACCGGGGGAAGGGGGGGGGGGGGTGCAACTTCTTTATTTGCCACGGGCGCCGTAATCCCTAGATACGCCACTGCTCCAGCTCCGCTGGCTTACATTGTAGTTGTAGTAACATGGGTACATGTTACTTCATGAAGCGGAACTGATTTTTTGAAGCTTGATATGGCTCTTTTGTATCAAAAAAAAAAAAAGGGGGGAGAAAGGGCGCTAATCAGAGGTGAAAATGGACATTTACAAGTATGAAAAGATGAATAGGGCACATATTAGATAGTAAAAGGGGCACCTATCAGAAGTAAAGAGGGGGCACTTATCAGAAGGGGGAAATGGGCACTTATTAGAAGGGGAAAGGGGAACTTATAAGCAGTAAACATGCACTTATGGAAGGAGAAAATGGCACATATTAGATAGAATAGGGGGGAATTATGAGATTTGCAAAGGGCAGTTATCAGAAGGGGAAAATGGGCACCTATCGGAAGTTATTATTATTATTATTATTATCATTATTATTATTATCATTATTATCATTATCATTATCATTATTATTATTATTATTATTATTATTATTATTATTATTATCATTATCATTATCATCATTATTATTATTATTATTATTATTACTTACGACTGACTAGCATAATTATGTGTACCACTTTAGTATAATGCCATTGACCTCCGCTCCAAGACATCACTGCAAACCCCTTCGTGTATACAACTTCATGTTTGATTATGATAAAATCTCTCCTTTTTATATCTTATGTATTTATTTATTTATTAAAACACATTTAAACAGGATAAAAACAATCATCACAGAGGCTGTTTTACATTGAAGTCCTGTGACATATTGAGAAATATATAATGAACGTAATGAGAACTAACAATAAAAAGATGTATACACATAATTAGTACAAAACGATTATAAGAGAAAAATTAAAAGTGAATAGTGTACTCTCATGAAATTAAATATATTCCAATGGATGCCGTGCCGGGTGGGCCGGCGGGCCTCCGCCTATTCAAACAGTAGCCACTGGAAACCACAGCAGTAAAGGCACACGCTAGCTACCTAGAAGCATCAGTGAATCGATACATTAAGAAAATAGAAAGTGACAGGGAAATAAGAGAGATAGAGAGTAGACATCAGTTGACCGGTTCACCAGCACATCCGAGCTCCGCGCACGCTCCCACCACAAAGGCTACCAGCGAAGAACTGAAAATCAATCGGAGGCCCGACCGACATTGCAGCAACAAATATATGCTCTCACAGACTGCTTAACAAACAAATAACATGGGCGAAAACAATTGCGAAACAAACCCCTATACGTGACCAATGTAGCGGAAAGAAGAAAAAAAAAATAATCAGTTGAAAAATAACTTTTTGTACATAATATGTTTAAAAACATTAAGGGAAGACGCATTTTGTAGGAAATTAGGTAAATTATTCCAAACCTGAAAACATAAATGATTTTTAAAATTATTCCAAATTAGGTTTAGGTGTAACACCATTCAGAGTATTATTATTTCGAGTTCTCAAGTCAACAACCATTTCAACATTATTACATAGTTTGGTTGGTTGGGGCTAATCCATGTACATGTATACACCTAAACATAAGTTTTTCTCAGAAATAATCACGTCGTTGTTCTATAACCATTTAAGGTCCTTCATTGTGAATTTTCCATAATTTATAAAATCAAAGTTACTCGTGACATAGCGTGCAGCTCTCTTTTGTAGTCGTGTCAGTTGTGAACGTCCCCGTACTCCAATACAATTTCCCCAAACTGAAATACCATAATCAATGCACGGTAGAATATTAGTTTTATATAACGTATCTAACAGAGGTTTATTCAAGATATGTCTTTATTTGCCAAGTGAAAAAATCATATAAGCTAATATAATATTTCAGAAAGTTGTTTATTGTGAGAATTCCAAGTTAAATTTTGATCTATTTCAATACCAAGATATACAGGATTTATTAAAAAATAAGTTGAGGTTATCAAACGATTTACTCTTATTAATCTTAAATAGTCTTATTTACATTAATACTAAGGCGATTTTGTTTATACCTTGTTATTGTCAATATTAACTTGCGATTTCAAATTAACATCATGTGTATTAGTGTATGTGTCATATATGACGATATCATCAGCAAAAATATTACAATTACCACGAATGAGACATTCAGAGATATCATTGATCATTAAAAGAAACAATATTGGCCCCAACATGCTACCTTGAAGGACCCCCATCATTTACAGTTTTCATTGATGACAATGTACCATGGCAACCTACTGTTTGCTTCCTATTCTTAAGGCAACTGTTTAACCATTTAAGCGGAGTTTGATCGATACTATATTTTTCTAATTTAAATAATTGCGGTTCATGATCAAATGAATCAAAGCCAGTGGCGTATCTACGGGGGGGGGGGGGCAGAGGGGACACGTGCCCCGAGCGGCACTTGAAGGGGGGGGGGCGCAAAAACTCAAAAGAAAGAAAGAAAAGTGGGAGAAATACAAGAAATTTTATGGTCTTTGAGGGTTATTTGCGCCCCAGTCAAGGACTAAATGCGTAAGAAATGGTATTTTATAGGGTTTGAACTGCGAAAATTTTCTAAAGCTCAGTCGTTTTGCTCCCTTGCATGTTCACGATCTAGCTATTTCGCGCCCCACTGGCGCTTAACCATTAATTGACTCTAGTTGCTTTGCCCCCCCCCCCCCCGCATAAAGCATGAGCTTGTTAAATTTTGCGCCTCCCCCCCCCCCCCCCCGATGGGATATAAGTGCATAAAAAACACTTTCAGAGTAAGAAATTTCAAGTTGAGGAATGAAAAGGAAAAAAAATCTGCCGCTCGGTCGCGTTGCTCCCTCATTTATGCAATAACCCATCAAATTTGGGCTAAAAATTAACCCCAGGTTATGTGCATCAAAACTCATGTTCACGTAGTGCCATCATTTCTAAATTAAAAACGCTCATTAATCTGAGTTTGGGCATGGGGGGCGCAGATTTAATAGTTTGCCCCGGGCGCCAGAATACCTAGGTACGCCACTGATCAAAGCACTTGGATATACGCCTTATACCATATCGCCTGTTCAAATTACTTTGCAGATAAATTCATCATGAATGATACAGGCAGCGCAGCAGAATATCAGCTGATTTCTTCTGTTGGAAGAAACGTAGCCGTTGTACTCTACTCAGTATGTGCCATCCTGATCTTGGTGTGCAACGCATTCACCCTTTACATCCTGCATACTTGCCAGAACGCTTTTCAGGAAAACACACGCCTGTTCTTCAAGGCATTGGCCATTGTCGACATGTGCGGTGGACTGTTTGGTGCTTTCGGGAACTTTACAAACGTCCTTCCAACAGCTTCCGGGTCCGTCTTCGCAATTTCCGGTCACTTTTGCACAATGCTGCCCACTTTATACTACTCTTTTTTCTACCAGACGCTGGCAATGCTTTGTTGCATTAACATGGATCGTTTGTTGACGATCGTACTGCCTTTGCGTTATCCAATATTGGCGACAATAAAACGCGCGAAACGTACGGTCTTTTTTGCGCTAATAATTCCTCCTCTTTTCACGATGTTCCTTTGGCCAATACCTGGATTCCCAAGCACAGAAACATACTGGAAATTTTGTGGGGAGAATAGTGGAAGTGCGCCGAGCAATGATTCGGTTAACTATAACTTTGGCATTGCTATTACGACAAAACCATTTTGGAGTTTGATGTTTGTTCCTGCGGCCCTTACAATCATGATAACAACTATCAGTAACGTTTTTCTAATGGTCATTTCCTGCCGACATATCCGTAAGATGAAAAGAACTGCAGATCAACAGCGAGTAAACAACCAACGCAATAGCCAAGACATCATGAAGGGAGTGCGCACAGTTCTCTTAATTACCGGTTTTTGTTATACAGGAATGGGCATGTAGCTCTTTAATCTTACGTACATCCTCCCGAAACTTGGGAAACCGAAGTACACAGCCCCTTTAATAATTGGTGCTGTCGTGGAACTTAGCACCAGGTGGTGGAATTGCCTCATCTATCTTTCGACTAGTCAGACTTTCCGAGAGCATGCGGCGAAAACAATCAAACGAATATGCCGTGGAAGAAACAACTAGATCGTGATCTAACATTCGCTTTATATTATAATGATCACAATATTTAGACGCATTTTGTCCAAAAATGATAATTACAATGATGATTTGTAATTGTTTTGAACGGGAAGATCAACTATACACTTCTTAACCCATGACAACCCTCCATCTAAATCGACTTCTATTCGATGAGCACCATATTGCAATTCGATTTGAAACCAACAGAGATCTTGTAATGGCAAATTCAGCGGCAAGCCACCACAACAACTTCTGGGCTGACTGGGAGACTACCTAAGAGAAGGTGATACATGTAATGCAAGGCAACATCGAAGGATCTAGGAGACGAGGAAGGCCAAGAACAAAGTTGATCAACAAAAATCGAACATATAACTAGTAGGCTGACGAGACTAAAAATATTTAGTCTCATGAACCTTCATGCTAGATGTTGGAAGGTTGACGAGATTATAAGTCTTTGGTCACGTGAATCATCATACTAGATGTCAGAAGTTTTACGAGACCAAATGTCTTCCTCTCGTCAAACTTCATACCAGAGACCAGAAGGTTGACCAGACCAAAGGTCACTGGTCTCCTGACATACGAGATGTCAGAAGGCTAACGAGATTAAATGTCTTTAATCTCGTAAACCTACATACTAGATGTCAGAAGAGACCCAAAGTCTTCGGTCTCATGGACCCGTTTGAAAAACAGCTATTAGCTGACAAGGGCAATCCAACCCATGAGTGGAGAATAAATAAATCAAATCAAATCAAATCAAATCAAATATCAGATAGCATAAGGGCGACGGGACTAAAAGTCATCAATCTCGTGAGCCTTCATCATGTTCATATTAGATATTATAATGTTGACGAGTCTTCGATCTCATGGACCTTCATCATGTTCGTATTTGATATTAGAATGTTGACGAGACTCTAAGTCTTCGATCTCATGGACCTTCATCATTTTCGTATTTGATATTAGAATGTTGACGAGACTCTAAGTCTTCGATCTTGTGAGCCTTCATCATATTCATATTAGATGTTAGGATGTTGACGAGACTCGAAGTCTTCGATCTCGTCAGCCTTCATCATTTACATATTAGATGTTAAAATGTCGACGAGACCAACTGTCTTCGGTCTCCTCACACCTCTCATTAGATGTCAGAAGGTTCACGAGAACCAAAGATCTTCGGCTAAACCAACCATCTTCAATATCGTTCCTGCGAACCTGCTGTGAACTTGCAGGTCCCCGTCACATGGTGTTACCATGGAAATGTGAATTCTAGTGGTCTTAACACCAAACGTCACGAGCTCGAACCGGAATCACGTCTTTCGGATGTTAATTAATTGGGAAAATCTGATTTATCCCCATTCTTCCCACCACTGTTTGTGTCTTACCTTGCATTGTATCTTTCTGTGAAATAAAATTGATCGCATCTTAGTATTAATTGTAAAGATGAATGAGATACGATCGATTATGGGGAGATGTATACAATTGATTGTCGCTCTTTACGCTCCAGTCAGAAATGACAACCTGCTATTCAATTTGGTGCTGTGATGTTCACTAATGAAGTGCCATCTACCTGCCAGAAAATTGATTTTAATGAATGATGTTCATCATTTCATATATAGGCCAGGAATACTATGAGCTTAATTCGGGGATGGACTTGAAAATATCTGAGCCGACGGTGATCGAGACAAAAAAGTTATTTTCCTTGCTCTAATTTGCGTGGGTAATGGTAATGGGAGGGTAGGACGTCAGCTGCTTTTTCAATTCATATTCCACAATTTACAGATAATGTTCATTTAATAACCGAACGAGAAATAAATAGCCTCATTCCAGCATGATTGCAAATGTTTTGGTTCTTTCTCATTCATGCAAAAACCACGCTTTCTTGTAAATTTTGAAGATATTGCAAACTGTATTATGAATTAGTTACAGAGGCTTTCAAATTCCCCATTGTTTGGCTTCATGTGTGCCACAAATATTAGCTATGCTCATCCTTTTGACGGTTTGCTTAACAGCATTTGACAGTGCTGGAGTCGAGTCCATCCCATCCGAGTCCATCGTTGTTAAATTTTATTCCACATGTAATCAATTACTTCTTTCAGGTATATCAGCAATCACTTTCAAATTGAATTTTTTGCCTCTTTCACATTTTAGTGCCAAAGGCATATATGTTTCAGGTTGTTTGTTCATCCATCATTCCATTCGTCCATTCTTTCAATGATCTCATTTGTTTATTTTTCTGTTTTTACAGCACTGGTTTTCTCACTTGAGTAAGAGTAAAATTCAAAAAAAAAAAAAAAAAAGTATTAACAGCATGTACAAACAGCATTGTCTCATTTTTCAGGGATAAAATGTACTGATGTAACATCATCATTATTGCTTAGTATAATAAAGCTGCCAGACCAAAGTTCACATTCTCATTCGCATAGCGAAATGCAGGCGAGACAACGCTTGGTGTTTGCCTTGTTTATGCTGAAGTGCTAGTCAATTATTCTGTCTGATGTTAAAACTGATCAAACGTCATTTGTCGTTGTTTTAGTTGACAATCGATTCAATGGAAATGTATATATTAGCTTGTGTTGAATTACACTGTAACTTTAAATCAATATCGTCAAGGCAGATTTAGTGCCTTGGGTAACATTTGCGCCAGAAAGCGCGCTTTATAAATCTATTTTATTATCATTACCTTTCAACTGGATTACACTAGTTATGCGGAATTTGAGAGATTCTGTTAATATTGAAAGGTGACGTAGATATGACGAGTCCTCATGTAATAGCCATCTTATTCGATCAACCAGAAATCATATCTCCTACATTGTATATCATGACAAGGTGTTTGAAGGGGTTTGAAGAAGCAATCTGGAAATGATTGATTCGCAAAATTGCGAATATTGGTAATTAACTTTTACGAAGCCTGATGTGACAATTGCCATGGCGATGTATTGTAATGCTGCTACGGCTGATATGTTTACATTTTTGGTTACAGGATACAATAATATGACGGGCAACAAGCTTATTATATTATATTACGCTGGGGTTTTTTAAAATAATTTTTTAATTATTATTTTTAAAGAGGATATGTAGAAGAAACCACCATTAGACTGACGAGATTGCACTCAATATGCAGATCTGAAAAAGGGGCAAAATGAAGAGAAAACGATAGTATTAAATTTTAACCTACTCCTAATCAAAGTATAATAATCCTATTTGATGCATTCTCTAGAAAAAGTTTAGTACACTTGTTTGAAATCTGAAACACCAATTGCCTCTCAGATTCACAAAGCAATTGTAATTGACTAGATGATGTGGGTTATGACAGTTACCATGCCAACAAATTGTTATCTGGCCTATAGTGGTAAATGCATTCGAACCATTAACTTTACCTCTGCAAACAAGTCGCTGTGACAGCGCTATAGCCCTCAGTGTCGTTTCAAGCATAAGGTGTAGCCTGGTGTACACCCTCTCAAAAAGCTCCGAAAAAAGGGGGAAAAAATTGCATTAAATCTACAGCACACCTGATACATTTCACCCCCCCCCCCCTCTCTCTCTCTCTCTCTCTCTCCCTCGGTCTAGGGAGGATTTCCCCTTTCCCTCGGTGTGAGGGAGGATCAATCCCCCATTTGTTTGTCAATTTACAGGATTCGCCACTATACTTTTCGGATATAATGAACCACTCAGCACGACGTGATTATATCATCCTAACGTTATCATAACTATGTTTGTATTTTGCACCATTGTCGTCACATATGAGAGTGGTTTAGCATTTCAAATCTCTGCTACATCACATTAATGTCATCAAAGTTTATCTGATTCAAAGTTCATTTTCAGGCGTTTCTTCTTAAGATTTGCAGAAGAAATAGAAAACAAATTCCTGGTAAGTATACTCTGATTGTTTTAGCGGAAGAAATAGACAAAATATTGAGAAATGATTTTGATGGTCGAGAAAAAGTAGAAAAAGAAAATCGTGGCCACTGGCGTTCTAGGGGGAACAATCGACCCGTTACCTCTTTTGAAACACAACACAAAAAAATGTAAACCCTTCCTTTTCAGATTTTTGACTCAAATAACCTTTTTGTTGCTTTTCAGAGAATTAAAATGACACCCAATAATTCTGATGACTTTTCTTTCTTTCTGTGTTCCGCGGCTAGAGATATCTTAGTTCTTAGTAAATATTCTGCAAAAGAATATGAACCAAGAGATTTGCAGCATGCACTTTCGGAACTCTGAAAGTTATGCTTATTTTTAACCTTTTTATGGTTACCTCAAGTCTGTTGTATCTTTTTGTTATCTATATTTCTTTCTTTTCATTAAAGCGCGTAGAGACATAACGATTTGTGATATGCGCTATACATATATTACGTTATTATTATTATTATCATTATTATTATTATCATTATTATTAGTATTATTATTATTATTATTATTATTATTATTATTATTATTATTATTATTATTATTATTATTATTATTATTATTATTATTATTAATTACTGGCGACTGACTAGCATAATTATGTGTACAATTTTAGTATAATGCCTTTGACCTCCGCTCCAAGACATTACGGAAAACTCCTTCATGGTTAACTTCATGTTTGATAAAATCTCTTCTTTTAATCAAATTACTTTGCAGATAAATTCATCATGAATGATACAGGCAGCGCAACCGAATCGCAGCTGATTTCTTCTGTTGGAAGAAACGTAGCCGTTGTACTCTACTCAGTATGTGCCATCCTGATCTTGGTGTGCAACGCATTCACCCTCTACATCCTGCATACTTGCCAGAACGCTTTTCTGGAGAACACGCGCCTGTTCTTCAAGGCATTGGCCATTGTCGACATGTGCGGTGGACTGTTTGGTGCTTTCGCGAACTTTACTCTCGTCCTTCCAGCAGCCTCCGGGTCCGGCATTCCGATTTCCGGTCACTTTTGCACAATGCTGCCTACTTTATACTACTCCTTTTTTAACCAGACACTGGCATTACTTTGTTCCATTAACTTGGATCGTTTGTTGACGATCATATTGCCTTTGCGTTATCCAATATTGGCGACAACAAAACGCGCGAAACGTACGCTCTTTTTTGCACTAATAATTTCTCTGCTTTTCACGATGTTCCTTTGGCCAATCCCAGGATTCCCCAGCACAGAAAAATATTGGATATTTTGTGGAGTGAATTGTGAAAGTGCGCCGAGCAGTGATTCTGTTATCTTTGAATTTGGCCTTGATATTAAGAAAGCACCATCTTGGAGTTTGATGTTTGTTCCTGCGGCCCTTACAATCATGATAACAACTATCAGTAACGTCTGTCTAATGGTCATTTCCTGCCGACAAATCCGCAAGATGAACAGAACTGCAGATCAACAGCGAGTCAACAACCAACGCAATGGCCAAGACATCATGAAGGGAGTGCGCACAGTTCTCGTAATCACCGGTTTCTGTTATACAGGCATGGGCATGTGGCTCTTTAATCTTACGTACATCTTCCCGAAATTTGGGAACCCGAAGTACACAGCCTCTTTCATAATTGGTGGTGTCGTGGAACTTAGCACGAGGTGGTGGAATTGTCTCATCTATCTTTCGACCAGTCAAACTTTCCGAGAGCATGCGGCGAAAACAATCAAACGAATATGCCGTGGAAGAAACAACCAGATCGTGATTTAACATTCGCTTTATATTACAATGATAATAATGTTAAGACGCATTTTGTCCAAAAATGATGATTACAATGATGATTTGTAACTGTTTTGAAGGGGAAGATCAACTATACACTGCTTAACCCGTGACAACCCTCCATCTAAATCGACTTTCTATTCGATGAGCACCATATCGCAATTCGAATTGAAACAAATAGAGGTCTTGTAATGGCAAAGTCAGTGGCAAGCCACCACAGTAAAATATGGGCTGACTGGGAGACTGCCTAGAGAAGCTGATACATGTAATACAAGGCAACATCGAAGGATCTAGGAGAAGGGGAAGGCCAAGAACAAAGTTCATCACCAAAAATCGAAGATATAACTAGTAGGCTGACGAGACTATAAGTCTTCAGTATCATGAACCTTCATCCTAGATGTCAGAGGGCTGACGAGACGGAAAGACTTCGGTCTCATGAACCTTCATACTAGATGTCAGAGGGTTGACGAGACGGAAAGACTTCAGACTCATGAACCTTCATACTAGATGTCGGAGGGTTGACGAAACTGAAAGTCTTCAGTCTCATGGATCTTCATACTAGATGTCAGAGGGTTGACGAAACTGAAAGTCTTCAGTCTCATGGACCTTCATACTAAATGTCAGAGGGTTGACGAGACTAAAAGTCTTCAGTCTCATGGACCTTCATACTAGATGTCAGAGGGATGACGATACTAAACGTCACAGGTCTCGTTAACCTTTAAGCTAAACGTAAAAAGTTGACGAAACTAAAAGTCTTTGGTCTCGTGAAACATATTACTACATGTCGGAGGGTTTACGAGATCAAATGTCTTCCTCTCGTCAAACTTCATACCAGAGGCCAGAAGGCTGACCAGACAAAAGATCAACGCCAGGGTCTTCTGAACCTTCATACAAGATGTCAGAGGGTTGACGGTACTAAAAGTCTTCAGTCTCACTAACCTTCATACTGGATAGCATAAGGTTGACGAGACTCTAAGTCTTCGATCTCGTGAGCCTCCATCATGTTCATATTCGAACAGGAATCACGTCTTTCGGATGTTAATTAATTGGGAAAATCTGCTATATCCCCATTCTTCCCACCACTATTTGTATCTTACCTTGCATTGTATCTTTCTGTGAAATAAAATATATTGCAAGTTATTATTCATTGTAAAGATGAAAGAGATAAGATCGATTATGGGGAAATGTATACAACTGATTGTCGCTCTTTATGCTCTTATATAAAACTTAGTCAGAAATGAAAACCAGCTATTCAATTTAGTACTGTGGTGTTCACTAATAAGCGCCATCTACCTGCGAGAAAATTTGTTTTAATGAATGCTGTTCATCATTTCATATATAGAGTACCATACCTGCCAAGTTGTCAAGGTTGCTGGTTCCAAACAATTTTGAGCTAAACAATGGCGTGGTGATCACAACAGGGCCAAACACTGAATTTGCTCTGCTCCAGCTCCTTGCTTGAATGGTTTCACGGTGAACCTCATGCACGGGCTCTGTTGTTTGGAACCAGTATCCCGGACGACGAGCGAATATGACGTCAGCACTTCGGTACTCTATAGGCTAGGAATACTATGAACTTAATTCGGGGATGGGCTTGATGACAAGTCTTCCGGAAATTTTGGAAAATTGCGGGGGGGGGGGGGTGTATAAATAACTTAAGGCTTCAGCACATGTGAGGAACTGAAGTGCTCTAGATTGAAAAGTTTTAAAATTCAAAAATGGAAAATCAACTTGATTAAACGTACAACCGAAATCGAAAGTCACAACAGACAGAATTGATGACGATTTCATCTTCCTGTTCTAATAGAAGAGAGAAAAGGGTAGCAATTACTCGTAGGCTTAGACTTCAAATTACCCATGTGAATAAAATGGAAAGCGTCAAACTAAAAACGCAAAATTTTCTATATCATTTACAAAGAGTTGTCAAGAAGGGCGACGGTTTTATGGTGCAGAGTCGTCTTATTTACGGAAGGGGAGGGGATACCTCCACCCATTTTAAATGATTTATATGCGAGTATAATTATTGCGTTCTGGCGCTCTTGATAGAAATTTTAAAAAAATTTCTCGGCTTCAGCAACTCAAAATTGTTGGCTCATTACGCCATAAGGCAGTACACCTAAATATGGAAATAGCGATGCATAACTATGTCCCCTCGTGACTCCCCTTCCCCTGCTGTCCAGTTTTCCCCCTATCAGTGGCGTATCTAGACCTTAGCTTCACGAAGGGCAAAATATCTGAGCCGATGGTGATCGAGAAAAAAAAATGATTTTCCAGGCCCTAATTTAGGTGGGTAATGGGAGGGTAGGACGTCAGCTGCTTCTTCAATTCATATTTCCACAATTTACATATAATTTTCATTTAATAACCGAACTAGAAAAAAAAATAGCCTCATTCCAACATCATTGAAAATGTTTTGATTCTTTCTCAAAAATGCAAAAACCATGCTTTCTTGTATATTTTGAAGATATTGCAAACTGTATTTGAATTAGTTACAGAGACTTTCAAATTCCCCATTATTTGGCTTCATGTGTGCCACAATATTAGCTATGCTCATCTTTTTGACGGTTGGCTTAACAGCATTTACCAGTGCTGTAGTCGAATCCATCCCATCCGAGTCCGAGTCCTGGCATCCATTTTGCTCTATATGTACATGTGCATGTATATAACAGCATGTTATCTATGTATGTGGTTGTAATTGTTATGTTTGTAATGGAATTAATACATCTACTATGTAAATTTTGTAGAGGGACTAGGCTCAACTAGCATTTGTGCTATTTTCTGGTCCCATTTACCAGCTATTATCATATGTTTCAATCTGTAACAATATTACTGTATTACAAATCTTGTACACATGATGTTATTGTTGGTGAATAAAATCAATCAATTACCTTCAATTCAATCCGAGTCCGAGTCCGAGTCCCGATGCATTTTTTTTTCGTCACATTATTTACATTATGATAAATGCCTTACTGTGAACTCTCTATAACATAAATAGTTGTCTGGTTAATTGAAAACTTCCATTTGTCAGAGAATTTAATTTATTGTAACTTTTCTTACTGCGAATGTAGACAACTATAAAGGCTTGCTCACAAATGAGTGATTTGTCGCCGTGTACTGGTGGAATTTCAGAAGTAATATTGACCAAAATATAAACAAGTGAACATGCACTCCTTTTGTGCCAAACCGTACAAGTCTCGTTGACAAATGGCTCATATGTGAACAAGCCTTAACAGGCCAAGTAATTTGCTTGTATCCACAGTTATTATAGAGAGTTGACTGTATTGTTTCTGTGATACCTCAATGAAGAAAATACACACAAATTAATATTTGTTCATTTCATAGGCCAGTAATTTTATTAATTTTTTTTTTTTAAATGCTAGCAACATATCAAATATAAGTCAACAGAACAAAACATAACAGGTAATGTCATTAAAGTAAGATTATAGACCTGATCAGTTTGGGTGCTTTTTGTCCCCGCCGAACGAAGTTCGCGAGGGGACTATGAAACAGGCTCCGTTCGTGTGTGCGTGTGTCCGTCCGTCCGTCCGTCCGTCCGTCCGTCCGTGCGTCCGTCTGTCCGTTAGAAAATGCTACTTCTCCGTCATTTCTTGGCCGATTTTGATTCTGATTGTTTTATCTGATAGGGCTGGGTGGGGGCTTCCAAACTTCTACACAGAATTTTGAAATTCATTAATTATGCAAATTTATGCAAATTTATTCAAAATTGACGAAAAATGCTACTTCTCCTCTATTTCACATCGGATTTTGATTCAGATTGTTTTATCTGATAGGGCTGGGTGGGGGCTTCCAAACTTCTACACAGAATTTTGAAATTCATTAATTATGCAAATTTATGCAAATTTATTCAAAATTGACAAAAAATGCTACTTCTCCTCTATTTCACATCGGATTTTGATTCCGATTATTTTATCTGATAGGGCTGGGTGGGGGCTTCCAAACTTCTACACAGAATTTTGAAATTCATTAATTATGCAAATTTATGCAAATTTATTCAAAATTGACGAAAAATGCTACTTCTCTATTTCACATCGGATTTTGATTCAGATTGTTTTATCTGATAGGGCTGGGTGGGGGCTTCCAAACTTCTACACAGAATTTTGAAATTCATTATTCAAGCAAATTTATGCAAATTTATTCAAAATGGTTGAAGGTTCATAATGTTTTCATGTTTTATATTTCAGTTGTATACATGCATTGTTGGTATTCTCTTCTTTTGTATGCAGTAACATTATTATTTTATTCACTAAAGTTTTTCACTGAAGGTTTAAGGTTCAGGCTAGTTAATTTCCACAGATCTGCACTTCCGGCGGGGACATTTATTACGCATTGCGTAATTTACTCATTCACTTGTTTATGCTAATGTCTAAATGGGGCTTCAAGCATGCCCGTATACCCATACTGTATCACACGAGAAAGTGAAAACATGGTTTGTGATGATGATTAGCAAATGATATCGATTTTCCCTTTAAGGCTTTATCTCAGTCGAAGAGTCGAAGTGCAATGGTAGTGCTATTGCTAGTGTGGAGGACGACCAATAATTTAGGCGAGAGTGCATGCACTACCGAACTCGGCCTAGGGTGAACTCGGCCACCCGACTCGACTTGGTTCAGTGACGGTGAGCTGTGCTGCTCATGCATCGCGCATTTACATGCAGGGCCCCGTTGCATAAAACTTACCATTAACGGTAACTTTGCCATCAATGGTAACTCCCATGGAAACCTTGATTTTGATTGGCTGTTGAGTGATGTTACCATGGTAGTTACAATTGATAGCAGAGTTACCATTAATGGTAAGTTTTATGCAATGGGGCCCTGAGCTATGATCCAGAGTATAGTGCCGATCGTCGCGTCAGCACAGTGGATGCTCTAAACATGCTAAACATGCGTGCATGAGCACCCTAGTGCGCAGTCACTGAACCAAGTCGGGTCGGGTGCCGAGTTCCCCAGTAAGTACGGTACACACAATTGCGTGCATGCCCTGGGTAATTTTTTGAGCTAAAATTAAAAACTGAAAATGGAAAAAAATTGCCGGTCTCTCGTTGCCGGCCTCGACCCGATTTGTCGATTTGGTCGAGTCCTCAATATTGTTGACAATTATTTCTTGATTTAAAAGCAGTTTGGATACACAGTGACTGAAATGTGAGTTAACCTTTTTTTTAATGGTTGAAAAACTGTCAGGGCGGCAAGTTGCCCTACTTGCCCCCTATGAAAAACGCTATGGTGGGCACGATTATTATGGAGGTGTGTTAATAGACATTATGATTTATTACATTCGTTTGTATCAGTGGTGGACTTGGGGGGGGGGGGCAATCCCGGCCCGTGCCCCCCCCCCCCCCTTTGAAAGAAAACAATGCATTGTGCCCCCTTTTTTATCGTGCCCCCCCCCCCCCTTTTCTAATGGATTTTTTTTGCTTGTCAGAGAATTATGGAGGGAAACTGGACCGCATACCCCCCCCCCCCCCCCCCCCACTGAGCGAGTTTTGGATGGCTGCCTGGCGACATAAGGCTGGCGAGACAAAAAATACGGGTCTCCCTTCAAGCAGTTTCCCAAAGTTGACAATGCTGCATTTATGTGCCCCCCCCCTGCAAAATCCTGGATCCGCTCCTGGTTTGTATAATGATGATATTTACTTGATTTACATCTATTTATTTATTTTGTCTTATTTATTTTATACTGCAGGGTTGGGTTGTTCAGTTATGCAAAACTGCTTTCCAAAGGCACCCTACAGTTTAAGAAATCATTCTGCATGAACATACAAAATACATAACAATTAGGTAATATGGTAGATTACAAAAATGGACAGTGAATTACTACTACTTGAGCAGGTTACAAATTCCTTCAAAATTGCCCCATACACTAATTTATGGAAGTGCTTCCATATCTAATATTGTTCAGTATGTATCATTCAACAGCTGTGCCAGTTTTGGTGCTTTTAGACAAAAGTGCACAATAAAGCGAAATTTTGGAGCTATGCCGCCCTACTACTCATGTCTTCTAAAACTTACAACTAAACATGAATTTAAAATAATGCGCCCCTGTATTAATAGTCTTCAAATTTCCTACTCATATCCCATCCCTTTTTATCTTCAACTATATTTCACTCTAACACCATTAGCCAAATGTTTGCAAACATTTATTTCAGAATACTTAAATGTTAATGTGAGGGCAAGATGGCTAAAAATCACAGTCACTGATTTTTTTTATCATCCTGTTTCATGCTAACTTCCATTATTCAACATGGATATCACAACCATTCTCTCGTCTTCAAACAAAAACTTGTCATTGTACCTTCATAATTTACTTTTATTTCTTAATTTCCCCCATCATTGTTGAATTTGATTCCACATGTAATCAATTAGTACTTGAAGGTAAATCAGTAATCTACGGAAGCCCATTAAGGCCACGAATTATTATTTTTTCTTTGGATGTCCCCACTTAATTATCTGGCGGCCGCCAGATAATTATCTGGCAGCCGCCAGATAATTCTGCTGCTCTAATTGTTGTTAATCGAGAGAGAAGACAAAAGGAAAGTGCTGATTTACACCTAAAACTCTTATTCCCTCTCTAGCGCTGTCAGTTAGAGTGGTTTTCTTTCCCAACTCACATACCCTTCATTCTTGTGATTTGCCAATTAATCAACTGATAAATTTATATTAAAGGCATTACTGTATTCAATAAAAAACAAACACAAAAACAAAAAGCGACTTTTGGAGAGCTGGCGAGACACAAAAATACGGATCTCCCTCCAAGCAGTTTCCCAAAGTTGACAATCCTGCATTTGTGTGCCCCCTCTTATACACAATCCTGGATCCGCCCCTGTATATAACTTATAGATAATTAAGTGGCGGCCGCCAGATAATTAACTGGGGACATCCAAAGAAAAAATATTAATTCGTGGCCTTAATGGACTTCCGTAGTAATCACTTTCAAATTGAATTTTGCCTTTGGCACTATAGTGCCAAAGGCATTATGTTTCAGGTTGTTTGTCCATCCATCTTTCCATTCGTCCATTCTTTCAGTGATCTATTTCTATTTTTAACAGCATTGGTTTTCTCACTAGAGTAAGAGTAAAATTTGAGAAATAAAGTATTAATAGCAAGCACAAACAGCATTGTCTCATTTTCCAGGGATAAAATGTACTGATGCAACATCATCATTATTGCTTAGTATAATAAAGCTGCCAGACCAAAGTTCACATTCTCATTCGCATAGCGAAATGCAGGCGAGACAACGCTTGTCGTTTGCAATGTTTAGGACGAAGTGCATGTCAAGATTTACAGTGTTAGTCGTTAATTCTGTCCGATGTTAAAGCTGATCAAACGTCATTTGTCGTTGTTTTAGTTGAAAATCGATTCAATGGAAATGTATATATTAGCCTTGTGTTGAATTACACTGTAACTTTAAATCAATATCTTTAACATCAAGGCCGATTTAGTGCCTTGGATGACATTTGCGCCAGAAAGCGCGCTTTATAAATCTATTTTATTATCATTACCTTTCAACTGGATTACATTAGTTATGCGGAATTTGAATGATTCTGTTAATATTGAAATGTGACGTAGATTTGACGAGTCCTCATGTAATGGCCATCTTATTCGATCAACCAGAAATCATATTTCCTACATTGTATATCATGACAAGGTGTTTGAAGGGGTTTGAAGAAGCAATCTGGAAATGATTGATTCGCAAAATTGCGAATATTGGTAATTAACTTTTACGAAGCCTGATGTGACAGTTGCCATGGCGATGTATTGTAATGCTGCTACGGCTGATATGTTTACATTTTTGGTTACAGGATACAAAAATATGACTGGCAACAAGCTTATTGTATTATATTACGCTGCGGTTTTTTGTTTTTTGTTTTATTATTTTTAAAGAAGATAAGTAGAAGAAACCACCATTAAACTGACGAGATTGCATTCAATATGCAGATCTGAAAAAGGGGCAAAATGAAGAGAAAATGATAATATTGAACCTTCTCCTAATGAACCTGCTCGTAATCAAAGTATAATAATCCTATTTGATGCATTATCTAGAAAAAGTTTAGTACACTTGTTTGAAACCTGAAACACCAATTGCCTCTCAGATTCACAAATCACGGTAATTGACTAGATGGTGTCCGTTATGACAGTTACCATGCCAACATTATCTGGCCTATAAAGTGGTAAATGCATTCGAACCATTACTTTACCTCTGCAAACAAGTCAATGTGACAGCGCTATAGCCCTCAGTGTCGTTTCAAGCATAAGGTGTAGCCTGGTGTACGCCCCCTCAAAAAGCTCCAGCAAAAAAAAAAAAAAAAAAAAAAAAAATTGCATTGAATCTACGGCACACCTGATACTTTCCATCCCCTTCTCTTCCTCGGTCTAGGGAGGATTCCCCCCCCCCCCCCAACCCCCATTTGTTTGTCAATTTGCTGGATTCCCCACTATACGGATATATTGAACCGAACGACGTGATTATATCATCCTAACATCATCGTAGTATTAGTATATGTTTGTATTTTCTACCATTGTCGTCATATATGAGAGTGGTTTTGGCATTTCAGATCTCTGCTACATCACATTGCTTTCATCAAAGTGTATCTGATTTAGAGTTCATTTTCAGGTGCTCCATCTTAAGATTAGCAGAAGAAATAGAAAACTAATTTCTGGTAAGTACTTTGATTGTTTTAGCGGAAGAAATAAACAAAATATTGAGAAATGATTTTGGTGGTGGAGGAGAAGTAGAAAAATATGATCATGACCACTAGTGTTTAAAGGGAACACCTGACCCGTTCCCCCTTTTTGAAACACAACACACAAAATGTTAACCCTTCCTTTTCAGATTTTCGACTCAAATGAAATTTTTGTTGCTTTTCATAGAAGTAAGATGGCACTCCAAAATTCTGATGACTTTTCTTTCTGTCTGTGTTCCGCAGGTAAAGATATCTTTCTTAGTAAATATTCTGCAAAAGAATATGAACCACGAAATTTGCAGCATGCACTTTCGGAACTCTGAAAGTTATGCTTATTTCTAACCTTTTTTCATGGTTAAAGAGACATAACGATTTGTGATATGCGCTACACAAGAATTACGTTATTATTATTATTATTATTATTATTATTATTATTATTATTATTATTATTAATATATTATTATTATTATTATTATTATTATTATTATTATTATTATTATTATTATTAATTACTGGCGACTGACTAGCATAATTATGTGTACAATTTTAGTATAATGCCTTTGACCTCCGCTCCAAGACATAACGGAAAACTCCTTCATGGTTAACTTCATGTTTGATAAAATCTCTTCTTTTAATCAAATTACTTTGCAGATAAATTCATCATGAATGATACAGGCAGCGCAACCGAATCGCAGCTGATTTCTTCTGTTGGAAGAAACGTAGCCGTTGTACTCTACTCAGTATGTGCCATCCTGATCTTGGTGTGCAACGCATTCACCCTCTACATCCTGCATACTTGCCAGAACGCTTTTCTGGAAAACACGCGCCTGTTCTTCAAGGCATTGGCCATTGTCGACATGTGCGGTGGACTGTTTGGTGCTTTCGCGAACTTTACTCTCGTCCTTCCAGCAGCCTTCTGGTCCGGCATTGCGATTTCCGGTCACTTTTGCACAATTCTACTTACTTTACACGTCTCTTTTTTTAACCAGACACTGGCATTACTTTGTTGCATTAACTTGGATCGTTTGTTGACGATCGTATTGCCTTTGCGTTATCCAATATTGGCGACAACAAAACGCGCAAAACGTACGCTCTTTTTTGTACTAATAATTTTTCTCCTTTTCACGATGTTCCTTTGGCCAATCCCAGGGTTCCCCAGCACAGAAAAATATTGGATATTTTGTGGAGTGAATTATGAAAGTGCGCCGAGCAGTGATTCAGTTATCTTTGAATTTGGCCTTGATATTAAGAAAGAACCATTTTGGAGTTTGATGTTTGTTCCTGTGGCCTTTACAATCATGATAACAACTATCAGTAACGTTTGTCTAATGGTCATTTCTTGTCGACATATCCGCAAGATGAACAGAACTGCAGATCAACAGCGAGTCAACAACCAACGCAATGGCCAAGACATCATGAAGGGAGTGCGCACAGTTCTCGTAATCACCGGTTTCTGTTATACAGGCATGGGCATGTGGCTCTTTAATCTTACGTACATCTTCCCGAAATTTGGGAACCCGAAGTACACAGCCCCTTTCATAATTGGTGGTGTCGTGGAACTGAGCACCAGGTGGTGGAATTGCCTCATCTATCTCTCGACTAGTCAAACTTTCCGAGAGCATGCGGCGAAAACAATCAAACGAATACTAGTATACCGTGGAAGAAACAACCCGATCATGATCTAACATTCGCTTTATATTTCAATGATAATAATGTTAAGACGCATTTTGTACAAAAATGATAATTACATTGATGATTTGTAGCTGTTTGTAACAGAAAGATCAACTATACACTGCTTAACCCGTGAGAACCCTCCATCTAAATCGATGTCTTTTCGATGAGCATCATATTGCAATTCGAATTGAAACCAACAGAGGTCTTGTAATGGCAAAGTCAGCGGCAAGCCACCACAATAACATATGGGCTGACTGGGAGACTGCCTAGAAAAGGTGATACATGTAATACAAGGTAACATCGAAGGATCTAGGAGAAGAGGAAGACCAAGAACAAAGTTCATCACCAAAAATCGAAGATATAACTAGTAGGCTGACGAGACTATAAGTCTTCAGTCTCATGAACCTTCAGACTAGATGTCATAGGGTTGATGAGCCTGAAAGTCTTCAAGTCTCATGAACCTTCATACTAGATGTCAGAGGGTTGACGAGACTGAAAGTCTTCAGTCCCATGAACCTTCATACTAGAAGTCAGAGGGATGACGAGACTGAAAGTCTTCAGTCTTATGGACCTCCATACTAGATGTCAGAGGGTTGACGAGACTGAAAGTCTTCAATCTCATGAACCTTCATACTAGATGTTGGAGGGTTGACGAAACTGAAAGTCTTAAGTCTCATGGACCTTCATACTAGATGTCAGAGGGTTGACGAGACTGAAAGTCTTCAGTCTCATGAACCTTCATACTAGATGTCGGAGGGTTGACGAAACTGAAAGTCCTCAGTCTCATGAACCTTCATACTAGATGTCGGAGGGTTGACGAAACTGAAAGTCGTCAGTCTCATGGACCTTCATACTAGATGTCAGAGGTTTGATGAGACTAAACGTCACAGGTCTCGTTAGCCTTTAAGCTAAACGTAAAAAGTTGACGAAACTAAAAGTGTTTGGTCTCGTGAAACATATTACTACATGTCGGAAGGTTTACGAGATCAAATGTCTTCCTCTTGCCAAACTTCATACCAGAGGCCAGAAGGTTGACCAGACCAAAGATCAACACCACGGTCTCCTGAACCTTCATACTAAATGTCAGAGGGTTGACGGTACTAAAAATCTTCAGTCTCATGAACCTTCATACTGGATAGCATAAGGTTGACGAAAAGATCTCGTGAGCCTCCATCATGTTCATATTCGAACAGGAATCACGTCTTTCGGATGTTAATTAATTGGAAAAATCTGCTTTATCCCCATTCTTCCCACCACTGTTTGTATCTTACCTTGCATTGTATCTTTCTGTGAAATAAAATATATTGCAAGTTAGTATTCATTGTAAAGATGAATGAGATATGATTGATTATGGGAAGATGTATACAACTGATTGTCGCTCTTTATACTCTTATATAAAACTTAGTTCAGAAATGAAAACCAGCTATTCAATTTAGTACTGTGATGTCCACTAATAAGCCCCATTTACCTGCGAGAAAATTTGTTTTAATGAATGCTGTTCGTCATTTAATATATAGAGTACCATACCTGCCAAGTTGTCAAGGTTGCTGGTTCCAAACAATTTTGAGCTAAACAATGGCGTGGTGATCACAACAGGGCCAAACACTGAATTTGCCCTGTTCCAGCCCCTTGCTTGAATGGTTTCACGGTGAACCTCATGCACGGGCTCTGTTGTTTGGAACCAGTATCCCGGACGACGAGCGAATATGACGTCAGCACTTCGGTACTCTATAGGCTAGGAATACTATGAACTTAATTCGGGGATGGGCTTGATGACAAGTCTTCCGGAAATTTTGGGGAAATTGGGGGGGGGGGTGTTTAAATAACTTAAGGCTTCAGCACATGTGAGGAACTGAAGTGCTCTAGAATGAAAAGTTTTAAAATTCAAAAATGGAAAATCAACTTGATTAAACGTACAACCGAAATCGAAAGTCACAACAGACAGAATTGTTGACGATTTCATCTTCCTGTTCTAATAGAAGAGAGAAAAGGGTAGCAATTACTCTTAGGCTTAGACTTCAAATTACCCATGTGAATAAAATGGATAGCGTCAAACTAAAAACGCAAAATTTTCTATATCATTTACAAAGAGTTGTCAAGATGGGCGACGGTTTTATGGTGCAGAGTCGTCTTATTTACGGAAGGGGAGGGGATACCTCCACCCATTTTAAATGATTTATATGCGAGTATAATTATTGCGTTCTGGCCCTCTTGATAGAAATTTTAAACATTTGTCTTGGCTTCAGCAACTCAAAATTGTTGGCTCATTCCGCCATAAGGCAGTACACCTAAATATGGAAATAGCGATGCATAACTATGTCCCCTCGTGACTCCCCTTCCCCTGCTTTCCAGTTTTTCCCCTATCAGTGGCGTATCTAGACCTTAGCTTCACGAGGGGCAAAATATCTGAGCCGATGGTGATCGAGAAAAAAAATTAATTTTCCAGGCCCTAATTTAGGTGGGTAATGGGAGGGTAGGACGTCAGCTGCTTCTTCAATTCATATTTCCACAATTTACATAAATTTTCATTTAATAACCGAACTAGAAAAAAAAATAGCCTCATTCCAACATCATTGAAAATGTTTTGATTCTTTCTCAAAAATGCAAAAACCATGCTTTCTTGTGTATTTTTTTAAAGATATTGCAAACTGTATTTGAATTAGTTACAGAGACTTTCAAATTCCCCATTATTTGGCTTCATGTGTGCCACAATATTAGCTATGCTCATCTTTTTGACGGTTGGCTTAACAGCATTTACCAGTGCTGTAGTCGAATCCATCCCATCCGAGTCCGAGTCCTGGCATCCATTTTGCTCTATATGTACATGTGCATGTATATAACAGCATGTTATCTATGTATGTGGTTGTAATTGTTATGTTTGTAATGGAATTAATACATCTACTATGTAAATTTTGTAGAGGGACTAGGCTCGACTAGCATTTGTGCTGTTTTCTGGTCCCATTTACCAGCTATTATATGTTTCAATCTGTAACAATATTACTGTATTACAAATCTTGTACACATGATGTTATTGTTGGTGAATAAAATCAATCAATTACCTTCAATTCAATCCGAGTCCGAGTCCAAGTCCCGACGCATTTTTTTTTCGTCACATTATTTACATTATGATAAATGCCTTACTGTGAACTCTCTATAACATAAATAGTTGTCTGGTTAATTGAAAACTTCCATTTGTCAGAGAATTTAATTTATTGTAACTTTTCTTACTGCGAATGTAGACAACTATAAAGGCTTGCTCACAAATGAGTGATTTGTCGCCGTGTACTGGTGGAATTTCAGAAGTAATATTGACCAAAATATAAACAAGTGAACATGCACTCCTTTTGTGCCAAGCTGTACAAGTCTCGTTGACAAATGGCTCATATGTGAACAAGCCTTAACAGGCCAAGTAATTTGCTTGTATCCACAGTTATGGTAGAGAGTTGACTGTATTGTTTCTGTGATACCTCAATGAAGAAAATACACACAAATTAATATTTGTTCATTTCATAGGCCTGTAATTTTTTAATTTTTTTTTTTAAATGCTAGCAACATATCAAATATAAGTCAACAGAACAAAACATAACAGGTAATGTCATTAAAGCAAGATTATAGACCTGTTCAGTTTGGTCGCTTTTTTATGCTAATGTCTAAATGGGGGCTTCAAGCATGCCCGTATACCCATACTGTATCACACGAGAAAGTGAAGACATGGTTTGTGATGATGATTAGCAAATAAGGTTTTATCTCAGTCGAAGAGTCGAAGTGCAGTGGTAGTGCTATTGCTAGTGTGGAGGACGACCAATAATTTAGGCGAGAGTGCATGCACTACCGAACTCGGCCTAGGGTGAACTCGGCCACCCGACTCGACTTGGTTCAGTGACGGTGCGCTGTGCTGCTCATGCATCGCGCATTTACATGCAGGGCCCCGTTGCATAAAACTTAACATTAACGGTGACTTTGCCATCAATGGTAACTCCCATGGAAACCTTGATTTTGATTGGCTGTTGAGTGATGTTACCATGGTAGTTACAATTGATAGCAGAGTTACCATTAATGGTAAGTTTTATGCAATGGGGCCCTGAGCTATGATCCAGAGTATAGTGCCGATCGTCGCGTCAGCACAGTGGATGCTCTAAACATGCTAAACATGCGTGCATGAGCACCCTAGTGCGCAGTCACTGAACCAAGTCGGGTCGGGTGCCGAGTTCCCCAGTAAGTACGGTACACACAATTGCGTGCATGCCCTGGGTAATTTTTTGAGCTAAAATTAAAAACTGAAAACGGGAAAAAATTGCCGGTCTCTCGTTGCCGGCCTCGACCCGATTTGTCGATTTGGTCGAGTCCTCAATATTGTTGACAATTATTTCTTGATTTAAAAGCAGTTTGGATACACAGTGACTGAAATGTGAGTTAACCTTTTTTTTAATGGTTGAAAAACTGTCAGGGCGGCAAGTTGCCCTACTTGCCCCCTATGAAAAACGCTGTGGTGGCCACAATTATTATGGAGGTGTGTTAATAGACATTATGATTTATTGCATTCGTTTGTATCAGTGGTGGACTTGGGGGGAGGGCAATCCCGGCCCATGCCCCCCCCCCCCCCTTGAAAGAAAACAATGCACTGTGCCCCCTTTTTTTATCGTGCCCCCCCCCTTTTCTAATGGATTTTTTTTTTTTGCTTGTCAGAGAATTATGGAGGGAAACTGGACCGCATACCCCCCCCCCCCCCTGGATCCTGGATCCGCTCTTGGTTTGTATAATAATGATATTTACTTGATTTATATCTATTTATTTTGTCTTATTTATTTTATACTGCAGGGTTGGGTTGTTCAGTTATGCAAAACTGCTTTCCAAAGGCACCCTACAGTTTAAGAAATCATTCTGCATGAACATACAAAATACATAACAATTAGGTAATATAGTAGATTACAAAAATGGACAGTGAATTACTACTACTTGAGCAGGTTACAAATTCCTTCAAAATTGCCCCATACACTAATTTATGGAAGTGCTTCCATATCTAATATTGTTCAGTATGTATCATTCAACAGCTGTGCCAGTTTTGGTGCTTTTAGACAAAAGTGCACAATTCAGCGAAATTTTGGAGCTATGCCGCCCTACTACTCATGTCTTCTAAAACTTACAACTAAACATGAATTTAAAATAATGCGCCCTTGTATTAATAGTCTTCAAACTTCCTACTCATATCCCATCCTTTTTTATCTTCAACTATATTTCACTCTAACACCATTAGCCAAATGTTTGCAAACATTTATTTCAGAATACTTAAATGGTAATGTGAGGGCAAGATGGCTAAAAATCAGTCACTGATTTTTTTTATCATCCTGTTTCATGCTAACTTCCATTATTCAACATGGATATCACAACCATTCTCTCGTCTTCAAACAAAAACTTGTCATTGTACCTTCATAATGTACTTTTATTTCTTAATTTCCCCCATCATTGTTGAATTTGATTCCACATGTAATCAATTACTACTTGAAGGTAAATCAGTAATCTACGGAAGCCCATTAAGGCCACGAATTATTATTTTTTCTTTGGATGTCCCCACTTAATTATCTGGCGGCCGCCACTTAATTATCTGGCGGCCGCCAGATAATTCTGCTGCTCTAATTGTTGTTAATCGAGAGAGAAGACAAAAGGAAAGTGCTGATTTACACTAAAACTCTTATTCCCTCTCTAGCGCTGTCAGTTAGAGTGGTTTTCTTTCCCAACTCACATACCCTTCATTCTTGTGATTTGCCAATTAATCAACTGATAAATTTATATTAAAGGCATTACTGTATTCAATAAAAAACAAACACAAAAACAAAAAGCGACTTTTGGAGAGCTGGCGAGACACAAAAATACGGATCTCCCTTCAAGCAGTTTCCCAAAGTTGACAATCCTGCATTTGTGTGCCCCCTCTTATACACAATCCTGGATCCGCCCCTGTATATAACTTATAGATAATTAAGTGGCGGCCGCCAGATAATTAACTGGGGACATCCAAAGAAAAAATATTAATTCGTGGCCTTAATGGGCTTCCGTAGTAATCACTTTCAAATTGAATTTTGCCTTTGGCACTAGTGCCAAAGGCATTATGTTTCAGGTTGTTTGTCCATCCATCTTTCCATTCCTCCATTCTTTCAGTGATCTATTTCTATTTTTAACAGCATTGGTTTTCTCACTAGAGTAAGAGTAAAATTTGAGAAATAAAGTATTAATAGCAAGCACAAACAGCATTGTCTCATTTTCCAGGGATAAAATGTACTGATACAACATCATCATTATTGCTTAGTATAATAAAGCTGCCAGACCAAAGTTCACATTCTCATTCGCATAGCGAAATGCAGGCGAGACAACGCTTGTCGTTTGCAATGTTTAGGACGAAGTGCATGTCAAGATTTACAGTGTTAGTCGTTAATTCTGTCCGATGTTAAAGCTGATCAAACGTCATTTGTCGTTGTTTTAGTTGACAATCGATTCAATGGAAATGTGTATATTAGCCTTGTGTTGAATTACACCCTGTAACTTTAAATCAATATCTTTAACGTCAAGGCAGATTTAGTGCCTTGGATGACATTTGCGCCAGAAAGCGCGCTTTATAAATCTATTTTATTATCATTACCTTTCAACTGGATTACATTAGTTATGCGGAATTTGAAAGATTCTGTTAATATTGAAATGTGACGTAGATTTGAAGTGTCCTCGTGTAATGGCCATCTTATTCGATCAACCAGAAATCATATTTCCTACATTGTATATCATGACAAGGTGTTTGAAGGGGTTTGAAGAAGCAATCTGGAAATGATTGATTGAATATTGGTAATTAACTTTTACGAAGCCTGATGTGACAGTTGCCATGGCGATGTATTGTAATGCTGCTACGGCTGATATGTTTACATTTTTGGTTACAGGATACAAAAATATGACTGGCAACAAGCTTATTGTATTATATTACGCTGCGGTTTTTTGTTTTTTGTTTTATTATTTTTAAAGAAGATATGTAGAAGAAACCACCATTAAACTGACGAGATTGCATTCAATATGCAGATCTGAAAAAGGGGCAAAATGAAGAGAAAATGATAATATTGAACCTTCTCCTAATGAACCTGCTCGTAATCAAAGTATAATAACCCTATTTGATGCATTATCTAGAAAAAGTTTAGTACACTTGTTTGAAATCTGAAACACCAATTGCCTCTCAGATTCACAAATCACGGTAATTGACTAGATGGTGTCCGTTATGACAGTTACCATGCCAACATTATCTGGCCTATAAAGTGGTAAATGCATTCGAACCATTACTTTACCTCTGCAAACAAGTCAATGTGACAGCGCTATAGCCCTCAGTGTCGTTTCAAGCATAAGATGTAGCCTGGTGTACGCCCCCTCAAAAAGCTCAAGCAAAAAAATAAAAAAAATAAAAAAAATTGCATTGAATCTACGGCACACCTGATACTTTCCATCCCCTTCTCTTCCTCGGTCTAGGGAGGATTCCCCCCCCCCCCAAACCCCCATTTGTTTGTCAATTTGCTGGATTCCCCACTATACGGATATATTGAACCGAACGACGTGATTATATCATCCTAACATCATCGTAGTATTAGTATATGTTTGTATTTTCTACCATTGTCGTCATATATGAGAGTGGTTTTGGCATTTCAGATCTCTGCTACATCACATTGCTGTCATCAAAGTGTATCTGATTTAGAGTTCATTTTCAGGTGCTCCATCTTAAGATTAGCAGAAGAAATAGAAAACTAATTTCTGGTAAGTACTTTGATTGTTTTAGCGGAAGAAATAGACAAAATATTGAGAAATGATTTTGGTGGTAGAGGAGAAGTAGGAAAATATGATCATGGCCACTAGTGTTTAAGGGGAACAACTGACCCGTTCCCCCTTTTTGAAACACAACACACAAAATGTTAACCCTTCCTTTTCAGATTTTCGACTCAAATGAAATTTTTGTTGCTTTTCAGAGAAGTAAGATGGCACCCCAAAATTCTGATAACTTTTCTTTCTGTCTGTGTTCCGCAGGTAAAGATATCTTTCTTAGTAAATATTCTGCAAAAGAATATGAACCACGAAATTTGCAGCATGCACTTTCGGAACTCTGAAAGTTAGGCTTATTTCTAACCTTTTTTCATGGTTAAAGAGACATAACGATTTGTGATATGCGCTACACAAGAATTACGTTATTATTATTATTATTATTATTATTATTATTATTATTATTATTATTATTATTATTATTATTATTATTATTAATTACTGGCGACTGACTAGCATAATTATGTGTACAATTTTAGTATAATGCCTTTGACCTCCGCTCCAAGACATCACGGAAAACTCCTTCATGGTTAACTTCATGTTTGATAAAATCTCTTCTTTTAATCAAATTACTTTACAGATAAATTCATCATGAATGATACAGGCAGCGCAACCGAATCGCAGCTGATTTCTTCTGTTGGAAGAAACGTAGCCGTTGTACTCTACTCAGTATGTGCTATCCTGATCTTGCTGTGCAACGCATTCACCCTCTACATCCTGCATACTTGCCAGAACGCTTTTCAGGAAAACACGCGCCTGTTCTTCAAGGCATTGGCCATTGTCGACATGTGCGGTGGACTGTTTGGTGCTTTCGCGAACTTTACTCTCGTCCTTCCATCAAACTTCGGGTCCGTCATTGCAATGTCCGGTCACTTTTGCACAATGCTGCCTACTTTATACTACTCTTTTTTTAACCAGACGCTGGCAGTACTTTGTTGCATTAACTTGGATCGTTTGTTGACGATAGTATTGCCTTTGCGTTATCCAATATTGGCGACAACAAAACGCGCGAAACGTACGCTCTTTTTTGCACTAATAATTTCTCTGCTTTTCACGATGTTCCTTTGGCCAATCCCAGGATTCCCCAGCACAGAAAAATATTGGATATTTTGTGGAGTGAATTATGAAAGTGCGCCGAGCAGTGATTCGGTTATCTTTGAATTTGGCCTTGATATTAAGAAAGAACCATCTTGGAGTTTGATGTTTGTTCCTGTGGCCTTTACAATCATGATAACAACTATCAGTAACGTCTGTCTAATTGTCATTTCCTGCCGACATATCCGCAAGATGAACAGAACTGCAGATCAACAGCGAGTCAACCAACGCAATGGCCAAGACATCATGAAGGGAGTGCGCACAGTTCTCGTAATCACCGGTTTCTGTTATACAGGCATGGGCATGTGGCTCTTTACTATTATATACACCTTCCCCAAAATTGGGAACCCCAAGTACACAGCCTTTTTCATAATTGGTGGTGTCGTGGAACTGAGCACCAGGTGGTGGAATTGCCTCATCTATCTTTCGACTAGTCAAACTTTCCGAGAGCATGCGGCGAAAACAATCAAACGAATATGCCTTGGAAGAAACAACCAGAACCATATCTAACATTCAATCTATATCATAATGATAAAAATGTTTAGACACATTTTGTACAAAAATGATAATCACAATGATGATTTGTAGCTGTTTGGAACAGAAAGATCAACTAAACACTGCTTAACCCGTGACGATCCTACCTTTAAATCGACTTCTATTCGATGATCATCATATTGCAATTCGACTAGAAACCAACATAGGTCTTGTAATGGCAAAGTCAGCGGCAAGCGACCACAACAAAATCTGAGCTGACTTGGAGACTGCTTAGAGAAGGTGATACATGTAATGCAAGGCAACATCGAAGGATCTAGGAGAAGAGGAGGCCAAGAACAAATTTGATCACCAAAATACAAAGATATAACTAGTAGGTTGACGTAACTATAAGTCTTCAGTCTTATGAACCTTCATACTAGATGTCAGAGGGTTGACGAGAATAAAAGTCTTCAGTTCCTTGAACCTTCATACTAGATGTCAGACGGTTGACGAGAATAAAAGTCTTCAGTCTCATGAACTGCATGCTAGATGTTAGAAGGTTGGCGAGACTATAAGTCTTCGGTCTCATGAAACTTTATACTAGATGCCAGAGGGTTGATGAGACTGAAAGTCTTCAGTCTCATGAACCTTCATACTAGATGTCAGAGGGTTGACGATACTATGTCTTCAGTTTCTTGAACCTTCATACTTGATGTCAGAGGGTTGACGATACTATAAGTCTTCAGTCTCATGAACCTTAATACTAGATGTCAGAGGGTTGACGATACTATGTCTTCAGTTTCTTGAACCTTCATACTTGATGTCAGAGGGTTGACGATACTAAAAGTCTTCAGTCTCATGAACCTTCATACTAGATGTCGAAGACGATGTCGGCCACGATGTCAGTAACGATGTCGACTGCGATGTCAGTAATGTCGACTGCGATGCCGATAATGATGTTGAACACGATGTCCAATACGATGTCAAGAATGGTGTCCAAGATGGGGTCCAAGACGATCTCCACAAGTTGATATCAATACGATCAATATCAGATGGTGTTAACTGAGAATTTACGCAATATATGCTCAACGATGTAGTCAGGGTATAAATTCTGAAATTTCTGTGCAAGCTCCCAGCTTATATACAATCTCAACCCTTAATTAGAATTTCTACCTTCTACTACAACATTCATAAAGGTTTGGAACTTTCTTGTAAGTTCCACATACTTCTAGTTGTAACAAACAAAAGAAGGGGATTCCAATGAGCTATTTATAGACTCATTGCAATATTTCACTCTTACTAAGAAGTTCATGCAAAGGTCAGGTAAACAGGTCACAACATGCAATTACATTGTTACTATCATACACTACATCACACATAATGTAATGATCTAGAATGTTCTTCCTCTACTGGATGTGCATTATTTAATCTGTAATTAATGATTCTTTCACTGTTACAGAGTACACTGACTTTTTACATCTGAATAATGATTTCTCTTCTAGAAATTTCAGTGTTCATAAATACATAGAGAAAACTGGAAAATAACTTCCTTCCAGAAGATTCTTCAATTATATAACAGAGGGTTGATGAGACTGAAAGTCTATAGTCTCATGAACCTTCATACTAAATGTCAGAGGGTTAAAGATACTAAAAGTCTTCAGTCTCATGAACCTTCATACTAGATGTCAGAGGGTTGATGAGACTGAAAGTCTTCAGTCTCAGGAACCTTCACGCTAGATGTCAGAGGGTTGACGAGGCTGAAAGTCTTCAGTCTCATGAACCTTCACGCTAGATGTCAGAGGGTTGACGAGGCTGAAAGTCTTCGATCTTGTGAGCCTTCATCATGTTCATATTAGATGTTGAAATGTCGACGAGACTAACAGTCTTCGGTCTCATCAAACCTCTCACTAGATGTCAGACATAGGCGCCGGAAGCGGGGGGGGGGGGGGCAGTCGCCCCCCAAACGAAAAAGTGGGGGGGGGGGCAAAATGCATTTCCTCCCCCCAAAAAAAAGCCCCCCCCCCCAAAGAAAAAAAAAAGGGAGAGGAAGAAGAAGAAGAAAAAGAAGAAGAGTTGGAATGAAAATATTGTATATAACTTAGAAAAGTGGTTATTTTTCGCTCGCTCGCAAAATAAAAGATTATATGTGTGATTTACGCCAGTGCTCGTAACCAGCTCTGTTGCTTCGCTATCTCGCTTTCGAGTTTCTTCGAAAATTTTTACGCGTCTTGTCCCCCCCCCCAAAAAAAATTCTGCGTACACCTCTGGTCACCTCCGAAAATTTTTGACATGAGCCCCCTCCCCCTCCAAAATAGTGAGCCCCCTGGGTTGTTTGCCCCCCCCCCCCCCCCAATCCAGAATTGCTTCCGGCGCGCCTGATGTCAGAAGGTTCACGAGAACCAAAGATCTTCGGCTAAACCAACCATCTTCAATATCGGTCCTGTGAACCTGCTGTCAACTTGCAGGTCCCCGTCACATGGTGTTACCATGGAAATATAAATTCTAGTGGTCTTTACACCACACGTCACGAGCTTGAACCGGAATCACTTCTTTTGGATGGTAATTAATTGGGAAAATCTGCTTTATCCCCATTCTTCCCACCACTATTTGTATCTTACCTTGCATTGTATCTTTCTGTGAAATAAAATATATTGCAAGTTAGTATTGATTGTAAAGATGAATGAGATACTATCGATTATGGGGAGATGTATACATTTGATTGTCGCTCCTTATGCTCTTAAACTCAGTCAGAAATGACAAACTGGAGGAAATGACAACCTGCTATTCAATTTAGTGCTATGATGTTCACTAATGTAGCGCCATCTACCTGCGAGAAATTAGTTTTAATGAATGTTGTTCACCATGTCATATATCTAGGCTAGGAAACTACAATTTGACGTCGATCCAAATGAACGAGTAAGCCTTCTCCGTCACCTCTTGCATTGTGCGGACTATACATTAGCACAACTATTATGTTATCCAAACAAAATTTCTATGGGTGATACAACAGGAAATTAAAATTACCTTTGAGTTGATATCTTGAAGGTCTTTGCCACCGTGTCTTTCGCATTTAATTAAGACCGGTGCCGCCTCCCCCTCCCATGACAATACCCCCCCCCCCCCTCTCCATGACAATAGCCCCTCCCTTTATTTGTTGTTGTTAAAGCGCTGTGAAACAACTTATAGTTTGTAGGATCGCTGAAGAAATGTTATTATTGTATTGTATTGTACGATTATTTTTGATGTGGAATTACAATATGATATTCATTCTGAATCAGAATCTTTCGTACTTGTCGAATGTAATAATCTTCTTAGAATCCTGTAATAAATTATTGGAAAAAAAATGAACTCGCCGGACATTACGTGATTACGGGTCTTTGAAGAATGATATTGAGAGATTAAAGAGAAAGAATAAGAGATCACAGAAAGTAATCGCCCAAAGATATAACTATTGTCATCATCAAGAAGGTGAATTTAATTGGAAGTATATAGGGTATAAAGTGTGATGTATTAAAAGTCATGCTGGCCCTCCCATGGCACGCTCACTCAGAAGGGTTTGGGGATGGTGGCGTATAGAGGGAGCATTCTCACCCCCAAGAGGGCGTCCCTACGCTTCGCTCCTCCTAATTGGCCTGTGGAGTTTTATGTAGGGGGGTAGAGAGAGAGGGAGTGAAAGAGATATTGAGAAAAAGAGGAGTGAGAGACATTTGTGAGAAGGAAAGAGAAAGAGAGAGGGGGAGATGGGGTGGGGGCGAAAGGAATAAAAAAAAATGGTGTGTGGGGTGTCTATAGGTGTGTGGGTATGATGGTGTAAGCCTAAGATATAAATATAGAGAGAGAGAGAGAGGGGAGAGAGAGAAAATTAACAAGGTAAGCAAAACGGAGGAACAATTACTTAATTTTTTTTTACTAACAGACGATATCAAACTGGTGTTGTTTCAACACTTATCTGGTGTAGCCCACTATTGATACCGAGATGGTGTTGAATTAACACCCTGGTTTTTGCAGTTAACAACAACGAAAGGAGAATGACTTTATATTGCTATAATTAATCTGTTTATCCCAAATACTATTCTGCCAGCGTCTGATCCATCAGATTGCAACTTAATTTATACTGCACAGAGCGCTCATCCTTACCCGCGGTTTCAATAGACTCGCACGGGTCGTTGCCCCTCAATAAAAGCTCCTACTCTTGTATGTTCACTAGACTACTAGTAAAGACCACCTCGATCGATAAACTTTTCAAACATAATTCCAATCAGAGTTGTTTATATGTTACTATGTCTGTTTTACCAGCTACTGCGTTACGGATTTTGCACATCTATGAATCAACGCTTTATAACATATTAGCGTTATTAATAATTAACCATTTATGATATTATTCGACGGATCATGCATTTTCAATATCCTCGTGTTTACACCGGACGCACTGAAGTCAAAACCCGCTGGGTATTTTCGAGATTGTAAGTTTTCATTTAAATACTTCTAACGAGAACCTTTTCCAACTTATCAGCGTTCGTCATTGCAACAGTGAATCTGGAGATCGAGTGCAGATTAGCAACATCCAACTTACAGGTTATATATGAGGAATTATACCAATTTTAAGGTTGACTTCGATAATTTCTTACCAGTTAACATCACCACCGATGAGCGTGCGGTTGCTACGGTTCCGACGCCTACTAAATACGTTTATTCGTCTGTCGGAGTTGTAACTGAACTAGACATCTTTCTGTCTATCTACTGAGACGTTAAGTTCAAATAAATTATGGTTTATATTGGGCTTTCCATGGCTGAGACATTTGTGTTTTAACTGTCAGTGCCTGTATATATGATGTAGGCATATGTGAGTGTCTAGTGATATGGATTAAATGCACTCTTTCATCATGTTCAACGGTCTAAGCAGCTGCGAAGTGGACGGGGTACATTATATTGTATACCCATATATGTTCTAAGAAATAAAGAGGATTATCATAAGGATAGCAAAAGTTTGAATGGATCTTCGTATTTTTGTTTCATTCACGTTGTAAGAGTGCGAAAGGGGAGAGCTCTGTTTCCATCATCAGCCGATTGAAACATGGGCCCTACAGTTTTTAATTTCTTTTGATTTCGGATGTTAGTAGTTTTCGCATGTCTATTCCTTGCTTGATAATAGGGTGCACCACTTTGAACGTGTTAACTAATGTGTAAATGCGTTGAGTTGCGGAGAAGGGAGTGCCAAGGAAGACCGACCCGTCTTGAACATTCGTGTTTATCATTTTCTTTTTACTACTCTGTAAATTGACTCTATACGACGTGACACCGTCACAAGTGGCCCCTTGAGGTCAAAGGCCACTCAGTGAGGAAGTCGAAACTGTTGTAGGATAAACCCTGGATGACTGTAGGAACTGTTCCACTACTACGTCGAAATCAAAATGGAGGACTGATAATCGCCGGAGTGGTTAAAACTATGTACAACGTGTTTTGATGTTTGAATTGATGTGTTGATTGAGATGATGGAAAGGAAATTAGAGCCGAGGTGACATCAAAAGGACAACATGGCGGCAAAAACTGCTGTGGACCCCGCCATGATACAACACATGCTCAGAGTAGCGTAAGTATACCTGCATTATTCTACTTTTCCCTAATTATCGAAGCAGTTTCCTGTCTTTTCCCCTAATCCAACCAATGCGGTATCTGGCTCAATATTTTGATCATAATCCCTAAATGGGAAGGGTCCCACTCTTACTCCCCCCCCCCCCCCATTTGTATCCCTGTTGGCATCAGACGACGCTGCTGATCCTATTTCTAAATCTATCTTAATTTAAATCCAAACAACTGTGTCCCTCATAGCCTACATGATCTCGTATCAATTTATAAAATGTCCCTTTCAAGGAAAATCAATTTGGTTCATAATGCGAAAAAATGAGACATTTATAATAAGAAAAAAATGATATATTTCCAAATTGGCATCTAACAAAGCGAGTAAACTCAACAAAAATTTGTCTTGACTCAACCAGAACTGTAGCTTGGTATACCTATTACGTACACCATTGTGCAATTGATCTGAATCTTGAAAAGAAGAATAACTAGATCTTGCTAGCAAACTGTGGATTATAATAATATTTTCAGTTTCATACTTAAACTGATGGTATCGGAAGCATGAAGCTCGATCCAAATGATAACATGAGCAGCATACTTGTGGAAATCCACCTTCTAGGATATAGGGATCACTTCCTTAGGAGTTGAATCCACTCCAAATTATAGTGGAATCCACTCCAAAATAGTGGTTGAATTACTCTTTTGGCCGTGGATTTCAACTTCTGTACACCTATATGTAGAGTACACAAATAAATGTTACCGACATGCATGGACAAAAGCCATGATATAATGCCGTGTGCTCTTTAGAGCTCAAAGTAACGTAGGAAGAAGTTGAAGGTACATAGTTTTTGAAAAAGTGTGATGAATGAAACTGTGTATGTTTGAATACTGAGAGAGGGAGAGAGAGAGAGAGAGAGGTTCCGGGGGGTGGGATAAAGATATTTAAGGGTGGTGAGCTAGAGCTTGCGATACAACGAGATAGAGAGAAACAGAAACAAACAGAGAGAAAAAAGTGTGTGAGATAGAGAGAGTGAGAGAAAAAGAATGAGAGAAAAAGTGAGAGAGAGAGAGAGAGACTGAGAGAAAAAGAATGAGAGAAAAAATGACAGTAGATAAAGGAGACAGAGAGCAATACACATAATGTGAATTTCATTTCATTTTATTTTCACAATAACAGCAAATAATTTACAAAGACTTTCAGTTTACAAAAATCATTATGAGCATATAGAAAAACCATTAAGAATGAAATCTGGCACATAAATTTGGTTTTAAAACAAAATGAGATTTACGCTGTAATTGGTAAGTAAATAAATGCTAGCTGTATTGTGGAGGAAACCTTGGAAAGCAAAGCTTGTAATTCAGGTTCCCTGAATATTACCTCAGAACTTCTGAAAAAAAATAGGCTTTTGACAACAAGAATCTTGTATGGCTATACAGCTGTTGAATACTTCAAGAAGAAGAAGAGGGTTAAACCCATTTTTATACAAAAGGGCTATGACGCGCATTGGTTTGAAGGGTTAATGGAAGTCGGAAAATAATCAATTCGAATTGTCATTGCTCCCTTTAAACAGATCGATATAATACCATTTCGATTTCGATTGGAGCCATACAAAGATTTTTGTATATGCCTATAGATATGGGAGAGCATTTCAAGACTGTCTTGGTCGAATGCTCATGAATAATATTTAAACCAAGCAAGATTTCAAATTGGCGTTGAGGCCTGAATATACTGGCCTTAATCAATCTATTCATTTCACTTCATTTACTTTGAAAACATGCATTTGACTTAAAAATTACCTTTTCACATGTGATATAAGTCTTTTATAGGCCTACATGTACATGTTTTCTTCTTCTTCTTCTTCTTCTTCTTCTTCTTCTTCTTCTTCTTCTTCTTCTTCTTCTTCTTCTTCTTCTTCTTCTTCTTCTTTCTTCTTCTTCTTCTTCTTCTTCTTCTTCTTCTTCTTCTTCTTCTTCTTCTTCTTCTTCTTCTTCTTCTTTTTCTTCTTTTTCTTTTTCTTCACTGAACAGCTAAATGTAGTTATATCTATTGCTTATAATTTCCACAGTATATTCCGCCCAGAAGAAATGAATAGTTATAGGTTGTCTTTTAGTAATAAATTCATTGGTTTACGAATTACGATGATTACCAAGATTTAAATGTGTTTCTAGTCGACACGGCGAGGCACTTGTCATTACGATCGCGGATATTCCAGTCTTGCCCAATGCTTACCCGATATATCAAGAACAATAATAATGATTATGCAAAGTGAATCACATCCATGTATATTATTATACAAATCATGTGGATTGAACTAGCTTATCACCAGGAGTTGTGTTAAGAAATATCTCTTAAATTGAATATCAGTAATGTATTCTATTTTGAGGTATTTCTTAATCATTGTATCAGTTATGGATGCTTTAAAACGGAAATAACATTTATAGTGCTTAGTTTGCTATTTAAAAATAATAATAGTTAGGATTCTTTAGGGTATGATTTTTATTAAGCATAGCGAATTCCTGCAAAATAATGGAGCTATAGCAGTTATGTATCATTTCCTTTTAAGCAATATGGATAATAATACATGTACATCAAGTGATTTTGAACCAGAAAGGTGTTTATGCTAAAGAAAAAAAAAACATATTGATCGCCCTTGTTATTTACTTTTTAATCAATAATATCAAACGAAAAAAAAAAATGGGGAGCACTGTGGTTCTCCGCAGACGAATACAAACATAAAATTGTCTTCTATCTCCAGGGGGCCCCAATCTAAATTTGTAATAAAGGTGCGTGGACATATCCAAAGCACAAAGGTAAACTTGTGTCTAAGATGTGTCTGTGGTGAGTTTGCAAAAGGACTTAAGTTTCTCTATTTAGCTTTCACGAGTGGAAGCTATAACAAATACCTTGCTTTTATGTCAAGTAGCTCGCACCATTACGCTATGAAAGACGAGCAATTAAGTCACACTTTCCCAGATATGTGCTGGTTTGAGAAATACTAATTAGCCATGACTTCAGATACGTTCATTGTCAAATATGGTGAAGTCTATACATGAACATTTATTGTGAATAATTCATAATTTTGTTTAAAGAAATGACATAGAGCCTGTTTGTTGAAATCACCGATACTTACATGCACATGTCAAAATGTATATCTAAAACTAAACATGTTTAATTTAAAGTGTCCTTAGAGATACTGAACTCTATACGTTGAACATTATATCTCTTGAGAACCTGCAATATAATCAGCCATTTCGCTAATCCATTTTTATTTGAATATCAATGTTTCTCATTTCCTGGCTATCAACTGTTTAATTGACCTGTTATATCAACATTGTACACTCTAAAAAAAAGCTGGGTCCTTTTTACCCGATATTGAGTAACATTTTAAAAGATCATTTTTTAAAGAGAGTATGGATGATTATTGCTATGTCTGGCAAACCACTTGTAAGCTTTTGAGTCGTCAAGAGTAATTTTCGTTCAAAAATTAGCAGTGGAATCAGGAAATGTTCTATCGTACTATTAAAAGCAATGAGCATGCCCTAATAATCTCTTGATATCGGTAACAAAATAGTTTCAGCGATAGTCTTGAAAGCCAATCACCGGCCCTACTGTATAATAAACTAAAGATGCAAATTCCCTGAAATTAGTTATTGAGAAATTAGTCTCAACCTTTCATTTATTGATCTCAATACCTGGGCCCCGTTGCATAAAACGGCCATTAACGGTAACTTTGCCATCAATGGTAACTCCCATGGAAACCTTGATTTTGATTGGCTGTTGAGTGATGTTACCATGGTAGTTACCATTGATAGCAGAGTTACCATTAATGGTAAGTTTTATGCAACAGGGCCCAGGTGGGGAAAAGTTTGAGTTAACTTTACATGTACGGTTTGCTCTACTTCATGACCAACTTATTTGCAGACTTTACAGGACAAGGGGACCGGTATGTTCTGTATCATATGAATTTTTAATTATGGTATCATCAAATTTCGAACTTAAGAAACAGGTCGTATAATAAGACATAATATTTTAGCTAACTGGTGAGTCGAATAAGAGATAGAGGATAATTAATTGATATAGCTTTTGTAGAATGATTCATTGAGACAACTATTTTGTCAAGCTTTGACAACACTGAATTAATAAAAGGATAAGATTGTTACGTGCTTTTTTCCGACATGGTCTCCTGGTTGATTGCCTTTGTACCTTTGACATTGAAAGTGACATCATACGTGGTTTGTCCAGGGCAAATCGATACCCATATGAGATTGTCTAGGTTTCTTTTCATTCATGGTCTTCATGATCTAATCTCCGATGCTGTTATACACTTTCTCCACATGAAGTACACTTGTTTGGTCTACCTTTATGTGGTACCAGATCGATTTTTCTATAGCAATGGACTTGTCTGATAATACGATTGTAGCTTTTATCTTGCAGCTGAGCTTGGAGCTCGATAATCATTCTGAAGGGTTGTGCATGACCTCACAAAGGACTGTTTGGTTGCCAAAAATTGAGGTTTTTTTTTTTTCTTATCGATTTAAACTCCTGCATCTAACCAATAGTCTGCTAGAACTGATTCAGTGGTGATACTTAAAGTAAATTAGATGAAGAATACCAAGTCTGTATGGCCCATACTGCTTTAATTGGACATTGGATTATTATTAAAAAACGGTTTAGATCTATGACTTTGACAAAGGAGCAAGCGGCAAAGCGCATCTGTGACATTTAGTTGATAAGAAGACAGACCGAAGGTATACCTAAACAAGAATTGTTGCATACATTTCAATGCATGAAAATACCTCTAAACTACACCGTATATATATACATAATTCCCCATAATTCTGCAAATAGCCAAATCACCTCTATAAATAATTCGATTTATTTCAGTTGCAACTTGCTTCTTTTCGTAAATACATGTATATGGAAATACAGGGCGACACGTCATGGTTGGAAATAATCGAATGCAAATTTCTTTCTATTCGTTTCTATATGTTTATTTCAAAGCTAAGACCAACAACAATGGCCTTCAATATCGCACGTCAACAAACTACATACATGTACAATCACTTCCACGAATCATCTTTTGTCCATAAATATGATTTGGTGATCACGTAGCGCTGACCCTTAAGTTCAAAGGTGGGTGCCACTGTTTGGACCCGTTGACATGGTTACGCCTAAAATCGTGTATGAGCGTCCCCATAGGCGATACGAATGAATGGGACAAAAGGAAGGAGATTTGGTTTATAGATCTTATTTTGATGCCTCGGGCTTTGATATCTGAATTCTTTGCTCAACAGCACATTTGGTCCAGTTCATTTCAAACGGCTAAATAAATGGAAAAATATTCAGATCAGGATTGACTTTTTTTTTTCAAGAGTGTAGTGAGATATTTTGTAAGACTGAGAGAAATATATGCTTTTTAAATCCCAAACAATTCATATAAAACAGACAAGTGTGTATAGACTGCAAATTTTACAATAAAATCATTTTCGGCAAGTTGTTGGTACATATTACTTCATTATATTGTGATTCTTTTTAAGTTGATATTTATCACCGATGAGCAGCTTAATTTTAGAGAACTGGAAAAATGAGAAAACCTGTTTTTAATTTATTCTGAATTGATGAACATGTATAACCCAGTGACTTTGCGTTTTCAGTTCACATGGGAATCAAAAGAAATGAAGACAAGAAAGCTTAAAATATATATTTAATATTCTTTGGCATGTGTCCCACTAATAGTTTAAACCAATTTCTAAAGATATAATTACATTGTATCGCTGATCTGCGACATTCGTTGCTCCGAGAAACGAATATTGTAGCATGTTGGCTGCATGTTTGTCGGGTAAATACTGTTCTGGGCCCGATTATTTACCTTGAGCAAATACTTCCTTTTCATGATCTGATCGTGGGAGGATATGTTGGTGGTGTTTAGTAAGGAAATCAAGCATTTTAGTTCAGTGAGAGATCTCGTCTACATGAATAAAGAAGTATTTGAATAATCAAATCAAAAGCGTCTTTGCCTTGGTAGCATAAAGTGGGGCTGAAAGACAACACGCGAGAATGTAGTCCATTTTTAGGAATGTGGTAGTTCCACAGAAATGTTTTGAATTCACAACAAAGAGTACAAATAATGCATCAGTATATTCGCCATCGAAACTGTAGATTAGAAGTTCAGTATAAATCAATGTGTAATTTAACATTTAAGTTGTGCAAATTCGTATTTTTTTTACAACGGAAATTGTTACATTTTTACAACCATCCCCAAAATCACAGGGTGGATGAGGAGCTGCAAGAACCCCCCCCCCCCCCCAAAAAAAAAAAAAAAACTGAAAAACACCCTGTTATAGACTTTCTTGCAGGAGTAGGGCCAAACTCTTATTCTTAATGTAATTAATAGGATTTTGATATTAAACTACGTTGACTTGTGCGGGCGCTGATTAAATTTCTCACCGTATGCCTACTTATCAGTTTGTGATAATCACGTGTCCATTAATATTGTTATGATTATGGTTTAGTGGAAGTTGTTAACTTGTTTGAGTAAATATATAGCAGATTGTAGTCTCTCTCCAGTGTCTCCACCACTGATCTTGCTTTCCATCAGAGAGGCAATTTTGTTATAGCGCCAGCTATACAGCTTTAGACCGTGGTGTAATGCACAGACGATATGTTTGGGATGGGTCAAAAGTTTGGTTTACATATCAAATTCTCCAGTCACATCACATCATTTTTAGGTAATTAGGTTTACTGATGATGTAGAATTTTTCAAGATAGTAACTGGCTGGCTCACTGATTTTACAGGAGGGTATAGTATACAAAAGACTTGTTGAGCGTCGATTTATTCTCTTGGGATGTGACACTGTTCGTGATAGTATGAGCTATTGGCGATGAGTGTTTTTGTAGAGAGTGCTTTCACCTTATTCAGCTGTTTACACCTGATAGCATCAAACCCAGTCGAGTTACAGATCACATACATGCAAAGAAATTCGGTAACATGATGCCAAATATCTAGGATAGCCTTCTAACTCCTGCGAATATGACCGAACCTCGCCGATGTTTTTCGAAAGCCGAGTTCCTGAGTTATAGAAGGTGGAGGGGGCTATTAGACATTGGATCTAGAGTCCGCAACCCGTGATTTGAACGCCATTTTGGTGCCACTATTACGTACCATTTCTATTCAATTCCGATGAGTACCTGAGTGTTCTAAATAGAAAGAATTCGAACGCCATTTTGGTACCAAAAAATAGGACGTCTATGTCGTAACTCCATCTATAAAGGGGCTCTAATTAATGAGATCGAGGGACGGAGAGCAATGTCATTGGTTGGGGAGCAAAATGACTTCGATATAGCATGATCAGCAGATATATAGAAGTTTTATAATCGAGTGGCTTGATCACTTGACCGGAAAGAAAAAGGCTCTGGGTTCGAGCCCGTGCCAGATGGACCCTTTGGCAAGACATAAGTCTACATTTAACGTTCTTGACCCAGGTGTAGTTAATGAGTATCTCGTAGATTTAATCAATGCGATGTATTATACGCCATGGCAAGAGCTATAGAAAGAGCTATACGGTATAGAGTCAGGTAAGCATTTAAGCATTTAAGCATTTAAGAAAACACATGAAAATGTTGTTTTATACCGGGTAACCTCGCTATTCATAAGGACCGCTATTCATAAGGACCCCTTATTCATAAGGACCGCTATCCATAACGCGTGACTAAATGAATATCGGTTTTATATGAATAGCGGTCCTTCTAAATAGCGAGCAAACCATAGACAAATTACCTCGCTATTCATAAGGACCTCCATTCATAAGGACCACTATTCATAACTATTCATAAGGACCGCTATTCATAACGCGTGTTAAATGAATAGTGGTTTTCTATGAATAGTGGTCTCTATGAAAAGCGAGCGGACCCGGTTTTATACGCTCTGTAGCGGATTATGGTCATTTCACTATTTGATAGAAGACGAATACCATTTGAAGAGTTCATGACTTTCCTGCATGCTGACAGAAGTAATCGACTGTGTTGCGATTGATTGTGCTTCAGAAATTTGCCGCCTATGCAAAAGTGAGATCTCCTCAGGTGGGTAAAGTATGCGGAACTTTCGGAACAACAGCGGGGCACAATGACTTTCGCCCCGGATGTATGATAACCTTAGACATGGTAAATCAAAGTCTAAGTGCTCGCCCCCTTGCGGGGTACCGAATAATGTACGGATAAAATGAATGTTGTCCCTCTATGGCCTCTTTCTTTTACCTGGATAATGACATGCATGTCTTTAACTTCTTCTAGATTTTCCTGGTACAGTCAAACCTGCTTTAGCGACCACCTGTATAGAAAGACCACCTGTCCATAAAGACCACAAATTCTGTTTCCCTTGAAAAGTGTTTCTCATTGAAACATGTATTACTGGAACCTGTACATAAAGACCACCTGCTCATAAAGACCGCTTTTGTTGTCTCCCTTGAGTGGTCTTTATAGACAGGTTTCACTGTATATCTCTGCCCCATCTCTTTCCTTCTGTCCTCTCTATATCTATTTCCCATCTTTTTTTAAAACCACCCTCTCTCTCTCTCTTTCTCTCTGTCTCTCTGTATGAGGCTCGATGTATTCCTGTCCTCTCACTCTCTTCTATCGCTTTTTTTTTTCTTCTTTTTTTTTTTGATCACATTTTCTCTTTCCCCTATCAAACCTCAACGCTCTTGAGTTTCGATCTTTCTCTTCCCGTCTCTCTCTCTCTCTCTCTCTCTCTCTTTCTTGCTATTTTTCTCTCTTTTCACATCATTTTCTATCTAACTGTGCACCTCCTAGCTTTTTAATCAAATTTTGCCAAAAATTACAACCATCTATAAAAGAAGCATTATTATAGCCTTGCTCTTTTGCCTCGTGAACATGTTAAAATAGTGTATACAGCTCACTGTTCTCAAACCAAACGACTCTAGATGACAAGCTATATACCTCAACCTACCAGGATGCCTCACAACCCCCGATGGGAGCAATCATGAGCTTACGTTTACCCCTCTTTCATTCCTGGGCGGTACCAGGCGAGAATTAACATCTCGGTGACACCTTCCGCTGCTAGCCCGTCGAGTTCAATGTCCTTTATACTGCAAGACCATTTGGGCGGGATGGAGGGTTGCTTTCGCGAACGAGAGAAAATTCTCGGGAGGAAAGCGATTCATCCGCAACATCTGGATTGAGCATTTTCTAGTTATATCAACCGTGCATCAAACGCTTGGGAATAACGGCGACATTGTCTTCTTTTTTCTTGATTGGCCAAACTGTTGAACATCTTCCTACCGATATCTGCAGGAGCCATTTGAAAGCCGACATTGCTGGGTTGATGATGCATTCGTGGAAGAAATTTATCCTCGGTGGAAATTATTATTCATGGTACTGAATAATACTTCTCCTTATATCAAGTGTTATAGTATCAAACGTTTAACATCCTGATCTTCCTATCTTTGTATTTCGCTTTGGTCGATGACGACCTTGGTACAGGCAGTAAATTAGGCTATTTGAACGTGTCATTTTTTCAGGGTGACGAAGTCGTGAATTTTGTAAAATTCTTTGGAATTGTCGATCATGTCGATTGACGTATGGGGCACTAAACGATCAATGTGTACCAGTAAAATGAAAATCGTGAATTCGTTTAAAAACTCTCGAGTGATCTGTCGCAGTGGTGAGCAGAAAATGTTGTAATCCGATGGAATAGCAATCGAACAGAACTGAAATTGTAGAGTCCCAAAGAGAACGAATAGTACACCTGTCTAATTCAACCAGATAATAAGACGGACATGGATCTCACCATCACATTGTGTGCAATTTTGGCAATTCGACTTTCAATCACTGTCACCTACGCATCACAACATTTAAATCTCGGAAAGGAATTATCTAACAAAGAATGTGAATATTATCACGGTTATCATCTTAATGGAGCTGGTGATGATACTGAATGTAACTGCAAGTGTCGACGATGTCCTGATATCGTCGATCGTTGTCCGTATGGAATCGTTCAAGACACACGTGATCCATGCCGGTGTTGTGACTTCTGCGCCAACGGACTCGGTGAATACTGCGATCCCGACAACGATACGTTCACCGAATACGAAACGTTCTTTTCGCAGTGGGCGACGAGGAAGGGTAGGAAGCACGAACCGATGTCGCTTCGATGGGACCCGACTAAGCATCATTTCGGAAGCTGTGGAGCCGACATGCACTGTAGGCCCGTCAAAGACTTGCCGTGGAGGTCGGCCGATATTCGTGCGATGTCGGCCCACCTGTACCTGAGGTCGGTGGAGACCGTATGCGTGTGCAAGGAGGACGAAATGGTGTGTGGATCAGATGGCGTCACCTATGACAACCGATGCTTGATGAAGAAAGCCGAGGTGGAGTCGAAGAAAGTGATCACTGAGATCGGACCTGGAATGTGCCAAGAAGGTAAATACTGACGCTTCTAAAAATATTTGTATTGGTCATTAGAACATCATTATCTCCCCATCGTTTTATCTATCGAAAATAAGATGAAAATGAGAGATCTGTAAACCCGTTTTATTGTTTTAAACCCAAAATAATGACATTGAAAAATAGCAGGTCGCATCCTTTTTAATTCATTCGTTGATCTAATTTACTTGTTGATGAAATACCCTGACATGCCTGATCAGCTGTTTGGTTGGTCTTAATTAATCGTTGACAACTACTCCATTTTAAGACTCGTATCGCAAAATGCCTAACAAACCTGTTATTCGATTATGGATAGGTATCTTATGAAACTTATTACCATACAATACCTATATAAGATTTGAGTATGAACGATTTACCTGTTTTTTATTTTGTCTGGAGAGAATATCCTACAATACAAATGGTATTGAGTAAAATGCGACTACATTGTATTCTTGAATAAAATAACAAGGTTTCTGAAAGGCATTCTAAACAGAAATGAAATAGGCTAGGAGAGGGAAGGATAGAAGTGAGACCATTATGGAAAGACAGGGGGGCATATAATACTGGTATCATTCTGTTCTTTTTTGATGAGCCTTGGATTTCTAATATTACGACAATATCCTAAAAGAATCGTCGTGAAACACATCATTTTATGACGGGAATCATCCCTCCACCTAAAATCCCACTGCCTCCTGTCAAATTTGCATTTCAGGGATATCACCAATGACAAGAACGCGCTGTGAAACTCTGCAGGGAATGCTAAATTGCTGAACACGAATCAAAATTTTTCTCGAACAAAATTTTCCACCTCAGTTTTTGTGTATTTCTAGATTTTACTCTCAGCAATGTTTGTTTTATCTGTTCTGTCCCTGCTGTCACTGATATTGACGTATGGAATCATCATATTTCTTTGTTTTTGTTTTTGTTAAGTGTTCAGATATGTCGGTCGGTTCACCATCTCCAAACATTCGCGACCGTAAATGTAAAAAAATAAAATTCATACCGCTATGGAAATTATTAAGTGGAAATGTCTTGATTTGACCTCTTGTAGAACTTGGGGCGTATCAGTTTTGCAGAAATGTTATAAGAATTTGAACGACGAAAAGAATATGCTCACTCTCTCACTCGGGGCTAAGCAAATAACAAATAACAACCTCTATCTAGATGATAAAGCTAAAGAAAACAAGATCTTATAAAGGTAAAAGTTTAACTAATGTGGAAGAATTATTCTCCGACGAGAACGAATTTACATGTTATTCAAAATTCACACTGAAAGATTTTATTTGATAGGGTTGTATAACCTATAATCTTTGTTTTATCCTCCTTCTCCGAAGCTCCTAAACTCGTGATGTCGCCCTCTGATGTCGTTCTACGCACAGGGGATCGAGCTCTTCTTCACTGTCAGTTCGCCTCCCAGCCCGTACCCAAGATCGAATGGAGACGAAAAGGCAGCCTTAAATCGTCCATCCCTGGCGACGACATCCGATTCATCATCCACCAACACGGAGGTCCAGAGAAGTTCATGGTGACTACGTGGCTCGATATCCACGACGTAACCCTCGACGATGCCGCTATGTATGAGTGTAGAGGAAGCAATATGTACGGTTCTAATTCGGGTTCTGCATCGGTATTCGTGAAAGATGAAGTATGATGGCTAGAAAGTACTCCTGAATGATGCCAAGAAAAATAGACAGACGGGCTGACTCATGGTTGAGTGTTTAACAGAGGCATATTTTAGTAGTAATAAAGCTTAATTAAGCAATGGGCCTGCCATGCAAATCTTTGTTTTTCATTGTGTTATAACATTATTAGGCCCTTTTTTAAATCTCATACATTTATAATTTAGTGTTGAATGCATAGTCTGTCTTTTATGACATTTCTATATAATATTATGACGTTGATGATTTAAAAAAAAATTATATACCGTATATCAAGATTCTAGGAGTCTGATTGGTCAATATTGCTTGCATATATCACCCCCCCCCCTTCTCTATCTCTCACTCTTTCTTTCTGTCTGTCTCTCTCTTTCTGTCTGTTTGTCTATCTGTGGTCACTGCCTCACAATAAATTGTCAAATTCCTCACTTTAAAACCTGACCGAACACTTTACCTAATCCTAACCCTAAAGCTAACACTAACCCTATATTATTTGCCAATAAAAAGCCGAAGCGAATGATCACCTTTCGTTATAACCTCTCTGCTGTTAATTTTGAATGCAAACTCACAAAATAAATGACTGTTTAGTATGTCCTTCTTTATTGCTTTACTGTTTGCCCTTCATCCCTTTGGATGCAATCATGTAATCATGAAAATATGTAAGGTATGTCTACATTACGGCGTGATATGGATTAAACATAATAAATTATCTGTGTAAATTCAGGAATAGAGTTCAGTAGTAAACAACATTGTACTTTTTTGTTGTTCTGTTTTGATAGTTTCGCTGCATAGAGAGTTCAATTATTCTTCTATCACTTTGGAATAGTGTCAAAATGTATTTGGTTTCCATCAAAATAACTTTGCTTGAAACAAATCCGTTCGGGGTCTCTAAAGCCGATTGACTTCAAGTTTGTTTGGAAATTGAGCTTAGAGTACGGCCACGGTACCTGAGCAAGTCGACATCTTATACCAGGGGTGTATCCGGGGTGGGGGTCCAGGGTGTCCGGACCCCCTATGTGTGCATTGGACCCCCTCCTTTTTTTTGCGTGATAACCATTTTTTCTTCCCCCTTGCTTGCTTTCTTGTCAGATCTTTCTCTTTTTTTGGGGGGGGGGGGGATGGGATTCCCTTTACAAAATCCTTCCGCCACCCCTGTCAGACGATAGCCTGAACACTTGAGCCTGGTTAGCCAAAATTAAATTTACCATACTATTTCCAGATCTTTCACGGATTTGAACATGGTGAAAAGACCTCCTGATAGCCAAACTTCATGAGCTTCTTGCAATTTCAGAGTTGATTGAAGGAACATAACTACTTCGTACCTAACGATCCACGAAATCAGATCTGACATGCCATAACTTTTTGGAGTTTCAATTATTATATTATATGGATCTATCTAGTTTTGAGGAAGTAAATTGAAAAAGTTGTTTACGAACGTGAGAAAATGTCATCGATTACTTTGATTGTGATAGCAGTGCCATGAATCAGAAGAGCTACTTTTGGTCTTTCCAACAATGGGCGAATGATCCTTTACTGAGATTGATATCTTATGGGAACTTGTTGCGGTTTGGCGACACGAAGTCATGACTACAATGCCAACAGTATTGTTGGACTATGGTTTGTGTATGTTATGATAATAGTGCTTCAAAGGACTGTATATACCCAATATATTGCTCTTTCCAAAGAATAAAATATGCGTGGACAGTGAAACGGAATGGAAACATTGGACAGGGGTTATTGTTTAAACTTACAGACTTCAGCAATCATGTAGAGTGTTTTTATAGATATCTTGACAAAACAAAGGACATTCTGACTTGCTTTTATCACCACACAAAGAAACAGATATCAATGTATCGTTTTATTGACACGATGTTGATCAGAGGCTCTCGTAAGTCTTGAGGAAGAAACAAAACTGTCAGTCGTCCCTCCGATTGTCGGAGATTATTGTGTCAACGGGGGCTTCAGTCGGAAGAACTTATTTAATATTGTGATCCATTCATTATGAATCATTGTTGAAAATGTTGATTCTTATTTTAGCTGATCGCTAAGAGTGTGCTGACTCTCAACAGACGGTATGATTGCAGATAGGCAAGTATAGGGCAGCAACCTCTTTAAGCCATACCGTATTATCCGAGGGACTTTGTTAAGGATTCTATGTTACCTATATAAGGATAAGAAATGCACCATCTTGGCTTCGAACCCCGGACTTAACGGTTCGAAGGTTACTGCTGTATCCACTGATCCGTCACAAGTCACACCTCCATTCATTAGTTACTTGATGCCTTGTCTTAGCTTCAAGCTGGTTCACTATGGCCACGTACTAATAACTGATGACTTTATTTTGTTGATGAATACTATGTTGCCGTTCGGCGTAAACTTGTTCAAGCTATGGTTGGATAGGACGTTCTAAAAGATGGATCTCTATCAGTCTTGAGGATTCAACTGAAGACGAATGATAGCTGATGATACAGAATATTCAGAGCATGGATAACATTTCAGGAATGTATACGGTAGCAATTTTGTTTGCCTCTTCTTTGATAAAGGTGATTCAGTTAATGGACACCACCCAGGAACGGGATGCATATCGTTGCAGCGGATGAGAGGATGCATGTTACCGTGGTTATCAAACTTTCCAGCTATATGTAATGAATGTCAATGTGATGAAATATATTACATCTATTAAAATAGGATGGAAATTATGCGACTGTATTCTCTCAAAGTTCACCATCATTTCAGTGATATCAAAATGATTCATTCATCGTTAGCGGGAACAATGAAATTATCTCAATACCAACATACGTCTTCGAGTGGTCAATGACGTCTCTGCAAGACATAGTGTCTACATGTAAAGCTGACATTTATTCATTTGAATCATTCACGTTCACATAATGTGATAACTATATGCTAGGCCTACAAAGTATTCAATGGAGTGTAACAATTAATGCTAAAAGGAAGACATCGATTTTTTTTAATGAGAGTTCGGGACGTCAGTAATATTATTATACAATATAAGACAAGACACTGAAGAACAATGATATCTATTTGATGGGCATAATGCAAAGAAGTAGAAATTCACAGGAAGGAAAACAATTAACGCTGTCAGTAGTTGCCACAATTGAATGATTATAACCAGGTTTTTAAACCACCGTGTCAATTTCATGAATTTTGAAGAATTTTTCTAATTTACTGAAATCATGAACGCTGATTCGACGTTGCTCTCAGGAAATCGATCTGCATGATTTTTGTTCACATTAGTGTAACCATGGGAATTAGGATCTCGTGTGCCGTTGCCGAAGGCGACTACATGATATTCCCTTCAGAATTCAAGATAGTAATACTTAGGAAAAACCGGGGGAAAATCTACTTGGTTGCAAGTTCATGATGCCTGTGCGATACATGAATAAAAGATCTCCTTATGAATTACCACGGGCTAGATCTAATCTTAGAGTTAATAAAAATTGGTCGCTTAGCAACACCGATGGCTCCTCGTGCCGTAGCGACGTCAGCAGTAGTATCAGTCTTAGAAAATTTTCCTCTGGAGAATCCCTGTGTAATGATGCTCTTGGAGATACATCTTCTGAAAATGATACAGACTTTTCCAAACGAGGCAGCTCGATGAAAAGTCCAAGATTACTTTCGCTCCAGTTAGAGCGATTGGAGAAAAACAAACCCTGGGACCATGTCGGCAAAAATGACATTCAACTGTTCACACGGTCGTCGATCTCCGCATCGAGAGCGTTGTCGAATAAAAGAGACGGGCATTGTACTCGAAGTCTACGGCCCTCTACTGTCCCCATCGTCAGAGCAGACGACAAGACAGTGGGAATTACTACTCTGACAAAGTAAGTCCGATTCTAAATCTAGAAACTCTCAATTAACAATTTTTTGTTAATATTGGAAATTTTCGAGGCACGAAACTGTCGCTTATGAGGACCACTTGCGAAATTCGCGGAAGTTTCTATCACGCGAAAGTTTCTGAATTTACAGTTCATGCAGTGGCGGATTTAGGGATGGGGCAATTCCGATCTGTACCCCCCCCCCCCTTTAAAAGAAAAGTGTACAATGTGCCTCATCTTTTTGGAATTATGTCCCCCCCCCTTTTTTTTTTTTTTTAAATATCCCGTTCAATTTAGGAAGGTTACTCTGACATCCAGGTGGAATTATTATATATCATTTTGCACATTTTTCATTTTCTGTCGTCGCTCCCAACAAGACGGCTTTTAAACCTTGTTATTCTAACAACGACGTGAGTCTTTTAACAAAACACGAAAAATATATGTGTTACGTAGCCTACACCCTCTTAATGCAGAGAAGTGTAAATCCACCTTTTTCAGGAGTCATTTTAGGAATTACTTCATCTTGGAGTGGAATCCAATGAAAAATTATTGGAATCTACTCCAAAGTAGTGATCTCTATTTCAAGCGTGCATTTCCACTCCAAAATAAAATTATCCTTAAAGGAGAATGAAACTCTGAGGAAAAAACAATTTTAATGAAAAGAGAGGATAGAGAGAAGCAATCTAAAAAAAGTTCCATCAAAATCGGTTACGAAATGAAAAAGTTATGAAAGTTTGAAAAAGTCTTCATTTACTTTCTTTACTTTCTCAAATTGGCAATGTTGCTTCAAAGTGACAGGTTTAGTACTACAACTCTCTATATGTTTTGCACAAAATTTCATATTTTCCCCATTATCTCTCAAGGTGCAGCTTGTCTCCTTCTTAGCTCAAGATATATCATGGGAAAATGTATTTGACACAACATATGTTGAGTTCACAAAAAGACAAGCAGCATCTTTAGAGATAATGGATAATAAAATATGAAATTTTGTGTACAAAACATATGGAGAGTTGTACTACTAAACCTGCCATTTTGAAGCAACATTGCCAATTTGAGGATCGCCATAGAAAGTAAATTGAGACTTTTCAAACTTTCATAACTTTTTCATTTCATAACCGAGTTTAATGGAACTTTTAAAAAAATCTCTATCCTCTCTTTGCATTAAAATTGGATTTTCCCCAGGGTTTCATTCTCCTTTAATATGACTCTTATAGGCGAGTAGATTTCCATTCCTATACATTTAGAGAGTGGACAGATTGAGACACAGAATGCGTTGTTTGAATCTTGCCTGTTTTGGTCTGGAAATAAGGCCCACAATCATAAATGTAGACGAGGCGAATTAGGCGAATGAGGCGGAGGGGATGGGGGCTGCATTCTCCCAAGAATTTTGAAATTACCGTATATTCTGGCAACCGTCACCTCATATTCTGCATGGGAGCAAGGTATTCTATTTGGTAATTGTTATATCCTGAAGTATATTCTAATTACGAAAGTAATTTTTTCTTCAATTTATAGAGAAGGGAAATTTGGTAATTGGGCAAGAGACGTCAACCCCCCTTCCTTTGACAGTACGGTGTCTGTGTATGAAGCATAGGTATGAAGGCCTTTGCCTCATGTAGAATCTTACACGTTCTGTCCATTATACTTAATTTTTAAAAAAATAGTTCAAGTTGACATTTTTCCTGTTCTAAATCATGAAAAAGTTTGCGTGCGTTTGGATATTTTGTTAAACGGAGTAATTTTGCTTCATTCAAAAAAGAAATAATTCTATAGTTCTAAATTCAAATCAAACTGAACCGAAAATCAGCAAAAGTTTCACCGTAAGCACGTCTCTTGGCCCTACAAACGTACAAGCATAACCCTGCGAACATTTTGGTCAACCGTGAGACGCCGCCTATCATGCGGATTGACCAATCGATAATATTCAACCGGCGGTTTTTGAAGTCAATAGAAATATTGTGAGGTCAGTTGATAGTCTATCGTGAGTATCGATAATCAGAGGGTGATGACGTCTGCTCTTATCAAAGGATAATCGGGATTACAATGTATGAGTGTTTTCCCTCTCCTCTTGTCATCTTCTTTTTGATTTGTTTGGAGTGCAATCGATTATCAGATGCACTCGGTGGACGATGTCTAGAGCATTGCCGAGGTTTGAATTGTTTACCCTTAAAACATTGTTTACCCGAAAAACATTAATGTATTATACGAGACATGAAACATTGGCAAAGTGAGCTGTGATTGCATCATAAGAGGGTCATTCCCTGCCGGAAAGAACACAGTGTCCCACAGTGTGTTCACAGTGTGTTCACATAGTCGACTATGTGAAGATGTGATTCACAATGTTAAAACGCTCGAATTTAACGGTGCGCAGATGATTTCACACTGTGGACACCTCCACAGTGTGGTTTACCACAGTGTTCACATAATGATGTTCGAATTCACAGTGTGAATTTACTCGCTCACAATGTGAAGATGTGATTCACAATGTTAAAACGCTCGAATTTAACAGTGTGAAGATGGTTTCACACTGTGTTTCACACTGTAAACACACTGTGGGACACTGTGTTCTTTCCGGCAGGGTTTTGTTGAAGTGTTCCCTATCCTTAACTCTACTTTGAGAGAAAGAGACGGAGAGAGAGGGGGTAGAGAGAGAGAGAGAGAGAGATAAAGAGAGGGAAAGAGAGAGAGAGATAAAGAGAGGGAAAGAGAGAGAGAGAGATAAAGAGAGGGAAAGAGAGAGAGAGATAAAGAGAGGGAAAGAGAGAGAGAGAGAGATAAAGAGAGGGAAAGAGAGAGAGAGAAAGAGAGGGAAAGAGAGAGAGAGATAAAGAGAGGGAAAGAGAGAGAGATAAAGAGAGGGAAAGAGAGAGAGAGATAAAGAGAGGGAAAGAGAGAGAGAGAGAGATAAAGAGAGGGAAAGAGAGAGAGAGAGATAAAGAGAGGGAAAGAGAGAGAGAGAGATAAAGAGAGGGAAAGAGAGAGAGAGAGAGATAAAGAGAGGGAAAGAGAGAGAGAGATAAAGAGAGGGAAAGAGAGAGAGAGAGAGATAAAGAGAGGGAAAGAGAGAGAGATAAAGAGAGGGAAAGAGAGAGAGAGAGATAAAGAGAGGGAAAGAGAGAGAGAGAGAGATAAAGAGAGGGAAAGAGAGAGAGAGAGATAAAGAGAGGGAAAGAGAGAGAGAGAGATAAAGAGAGGGAAAGAGAGAGAGAGAGATAAAGAGAGGGAAAGAGAGAGAGAGATAAAGAGAGGGAAAGAGAGAGAGAGAGATAAAGAGAGGGAAAGAGAGAGAGAGAGAGATAAAGAGAGGGAAAGAGAGAGAGAGAGATAAAGAGAGGGAAAGAGAGAGAGAGAGATAAAGAGAGGGAAAGAGAGAGAGAGAGAGAGAGAGAGATAAAGAGAGGGAAAGAGAGAGAGAGAGAGAAAGAGAGAGAGAGGGAAAGAGAGAGATGGAGGAGGAGAAAAGAGAAAGGAACAGAGAGCGGAGAAATTAAGATGATTGTAGTTGTTGGAGAGAAGCTATAATGAAAGAAAACGAACATTTTTGTTGTAAGTTTTGCAATTTTGACATGTTTTGTTATTATGCATATAAAGCAGCAGCGGTATAAAGTAGTACTCGTTCTTGTTGTTGTTGTTGTAGTAATAGTTGTAGTTGTAGCAGAAGAAGTGGCAACAATTAATGTAGTTCAGTATAGCATAGTAGTGGAATTCGCAGATAGGAGTAGCAGCAGCAGCAGCAGCAGCAGCAGCAGCAAAACAACTGTAGCGTTAGGAATATATGCATATTGAAGAAAAGAAATCAGGGAGAAGTAGAAGAAAAAGAAATGAATGAATGAAATAATTAAAACAAGAAGAAAACAGCAAAAGAGAATAATGAGGAAAGAAGAAGGGAAAAGAGTAACAGTTTTATGACACAAGTTGCAACACAGGTAAATATTGTAACATTAACAATATCAAACGTTAACATTAATTAAATTCACCACTTACTCTAGAATGAGTTTTTATCTCTTCCACGTGTTATGAAATATCATTTAACCGTCAAGTCATCATATCCCATTATTCAGAGTGAGAGAACTGAAATATATATGACTTTCGTCAACAATATACTTGAAATGAGTAATCTGACGTATCCAGGCGACCAAACCTTTCATTTTTTGTTCACACGAAGTATGAGAAGAGCACTTCAGTCTAATAGCTCGACGCAACTCGTCATGCAGTCACGACTTGTAGCTACTTCTGTTTACTCTTTTCTTGTACTCCCAAACAACAGTGACATGTCTGTATTTACCTGCTCAAAGTAATTGCAGAAACTGGGGAATTTGCAATTTCATAATCTTGATATATGTAAGATGAATAGGAAACCAGTAGCAGCCATTAAAGAGCCTTTAGTTTTAAGCCTTAACCACATCCTACTTTTTCGTTGAGTTCATCAAACGCTAGTTTGTCTTCTATGAATCTTAAAATAAATTCACATAAGATATTTACATTGTTAATCTATCATTTCTTCGATTTATTAGTGCGTGTAGTATAATTCCTTCAAAACTTGCCTTGATAGGGACAATTTTCTTCTACTATAAGGTATACAAAACTTCAGATTCCCTTATAAACTCAGTCGGACCTTGATAATTTTAACAGCGAGCCAGAATACGTTTTGAACCAATAGATTTGAAATTTCAGTTTCTAAATTGGTCACATATGTTTAGGGTAATATTGTCAAAATGTAGCACAAAATCATGGGTTTTGCTTGTTGGAAATAGAGTGATTGAACGGAATCATGCTCCGCTTTTTCTTGCCATTGTCCATGCGACCAGGCATCAAACCATGCAGGCAGCGGAACTGAACAAACATCATCATGCACACAGGTCTATGTAATATTATTTCTGTTAGTATATTATTGTACGGGAGAAAGAGAGGGGAGGGAGGAAAAGATAGAAAGAGGAAGAGAGTAAGTGAGAAAAGGAGGAAAAGAGGAAAATAAGAGAGAGAGAGAAAAAAAAATAACTAAGAAAAGGGTGAATGTAATTGTGAGACGAAAAGAAATGAGCAGATATCGAAGAGACAAGCAAACTTTATGAGACGGAGACGAGGAAAGCTTTAAAAAACATAATTACCCATAATCTATCATTTTGACATGAGTACACTTGTATATGAGTAAGTACAAACTCTTGAATTAATCACATTGGTTAGTACTCAATTCTATTTACGGAACTATATAGATGGTTCCAAAGTACAGTCAATACATTCGCAACTTCCTTATTATGAATTCCTACATGATCATCAATCATGCAACAAAAAACATAATTTCATGCAGTGTACGAAATACTTCTTTGTTGACTGGAGTTCCTTTTTGATCTGATATTTTGAAAGTGAGATCTCCTATAGCAGCGTTTTTTAAAAAGTATTTCTTTGTCTGTTTATACTGGATCTACACTTTTTAGTTTTCTAGAGCTCCTTTGAATCTTTTTTGGCGCCAAATCGCTCACCGCTTCTGTGTATTTTTGTTTTCACTGACGTCGTGTATCCTGCAGTGTTGTAGTCGAGACCTGGGGTCCTGAGACGAAGGCCCGGATGGAAACTTTAGATTACATTAATTTAGTTCTTAGTCTTGTAATCATTTAACAAGAAGACCAAGACTGATCTACATTTACAAGCCGAGACAGAGACTGGTCTTGTTACATCACTATACGGTGTAAATATTTTATCCATTTTAAATTATTGATATCGCCAAATGAAATGTAGGAACTAAAGCCCGGAAAACTTGTGGGCTTGTAGATTAAGGTATTGATGTTCATTATGAGTTACAAGGGCATGCAGAACAAGAGTAAATACCATAGAGAGAGAGAGATTTAAAAAAAAAAAAAAAGTCCCGAGCAGTTCAGTGAAGCGCATAAACATATACAGGAGAACACACGGATCTCTCCTGACATTTTTTTCTTCAGAAGATAGACAATCAATGAACAATGCATGGCGTTGCCATAGACCATAAACAGTCGCTACGCTAGCACGCGCGGCGCCTTTTTCTTCAAAGTTTACCTAGATACTTCGTGAAAAAGTCAACTCGTTCTCACTGCGTGTGTGTGTGTTGTATGCAATTAACTATTGATCGGAAAGGTTTTCGTTTAAAGATTTATATACACTTGTAACGCGATAGATCACCAATCGATGTATCTGGAATATAAGACCTGTCTAAGGTTTGAACAGTATTTCCCCCTCATGCATGGTTTGGAAGGAATCTGAAGTTGACAAGCCCACTAGAAACTCAAATTTGAGATGCGATGAGATACATGTATATCTGAGAAGATTTCTCCATCAGAAAATTACTTCGATGAGTATTATCTGTAGCATCATGTGATGGCCGACTTTGCTATACCAATATCGGAGTATACCAGTAGTGCTAGCATCAGTGCTTGTTAATATGACGGTATAAGCGTTTATGTTGATATAGCTAAGTGCTAAAAACATAATCAAACATTTCGTGGATTTACTTTTTTGAGTTAGGAATTCCTTTGGTTTAAATTTGTTCGTACAGTGCTCACGAGGCGTGCACGTTTCACCCATAGAAATAATTGATATCATTCTTTGTGTCGCCGTGTCAAAAAACATTTATATGGAATAGTTATTAATAACGCATTAATATATTCCCTGGGGACTATGGAATAATGGAAAGCTACGTGACCCGTGCGTACTTGGAAAAGCAGTCAAAGACTTCAAATATTCTTTTCAGAGAGAAATTTCTTTGTTGATGATTATAGATTCTGCATCGCTATTGACTCCCGTGCCAACTTGATTAAAGTATAACCGTGTTCGAATAATGGAGTATTCCTGTGTGTGCTCTGTGTGTGTACGTTGAACTTGGAAGATACGCTTCGATTAAGGTATTGATGTTCAATAAGGATCTGGAGGTGCATTCACGTTCCCCTCCGGCAGTTTCTACCCCCTTTCTTCCTATGCAGAGATTATATACAGATCGAAACAGGACGTTACTCCTTCACAACGCTTTTTAAAATATCTTGCTATTGTGCAGCGGATGTGATATGCAGTAGTGTGTTTCAAATTGGATAGAGAGTTTTCTCTCAGGTTTTTCGGTGATATTTGCGTTAGTTATCATATTAATTATTAAAAAAAAAAATACTCCGGAATGTTTCGCGACGTTCTTCTAGCCAGCTTCCACTCTCCTGCCATTCAACGCCGTAATCCCCCGTTGCGTTGCTAGGTATACAGTATATTCGGTAGAACGAATGAATACAACACTCTTCGGCTTGATCGAGGTAAAATCTTTATGAGGGGAAGGTTCATATTCTAGTGGCTATTGGATATCACATAAAATATCACATAAATATTAGAATTGTTTGCTGTTGGAGAATGGCTTCACAGACCAAACCTGTAACTTGTGGTAAATTGTGATAAATTATCGTGGGAACGATGACAAATTACTGCACCTGTCTTCGCCTTTGCATTTGTTCTTGTAAGAAAACTGATCGGATGGGTTAACGAAAATATTCCCGAATGGTTGCAGACCACGAAGACACCAGAGGGGATGAGGGCGTCTCAATCACGCCAAGGAATATCAAGATTATGCATCTTCCAAGGTAATACATATACATGTACTTCATAAAGTATATTAGAGTAATATAGTAGTAACATCATAGCAGTATAGTAGCAGTATGATAGTTGCATAGTAAAAGTATAGTAGTATTATAGTGCATGTTCCTCGGCCTATCAATCACGACGCGGAACGTCACAATTATGCATCTTCAAAGGTGATACATGTACTTCACAACACTATTATTACTGTTACTACTACTACTACTTCTACTGCTACTACTACTACTACTACTACTACTACTACTACTACTACTACTACTACTGCTACTACTACTGCTACTGCTGCTGCTGCTGCTGCTATTACTACTACTACTACTATACTACTACTACTACTACTACTACTACTACTTCTACTATACTACTTCAACTACTACTACTACTACTACTACTACTACTACTACTACTACTACTACTACTACTACTACTACTACTACTATACTACTACTACTACTACTACTACTATTACTACTACTACTACTACTACTACTACTGAACTACAACACCTTATTCCCGTAACTGTTTTCTTACTTTCTTATTCGTAAATTGTCCAGGGACATCATTAACACAAAGTAAAGCTATTTCCATTGGCAGATCTCGAAATTTTAATTTGTGATGTCGGTTGTGTATCCTACTCTGAGAGAATGACATTATTTCTATATACAATCAATAAGCAAGTTATATTGAAAAAATAGAGAGGGAGAAAGAGAGAAATAGAAAATAAAGCGAAATAAAGTAGCTTGACAACCAAATCTTTGAAAAAAACATACGTAATCTAATATCATTGTACTGTCCAGGGCCCCGTCTTATAAAGAGTTGCCATTGATTGCAAATAATTTGCAATTGATATCAATCGCAACTCTGTACTTAATTAAAGGGAAATCCAACCTCAATAGCAAGTTGCTCTGAAACAAAGAGGAAAAATCAGAGAAGCAGATTGGTGAAAGTTTGAACGAAATCGGACAAGCAATAAGAAAGTTATGAATTTTTGAAAGTTGTAATCACTATGCATATGGGAATTTCAAATTGGCCGAATAGGTAATGTCACTGTGATGTAGCTGTGGACAACTTCCTCATTCGCTCTAACACACAAAATGACTAAAATGTCACCTTTTTTCAGAATGCATTACTCAGAAGGATCTTTTCGTTCATGAGGACCTATAACAATATGCTATCTCTAATATATTTTGCGTACTGCCCCGAGGGTAAAAGCGCCTCGTAGAAAAACGCAAATTAATGATATTTTTGTGTACGACAAATGGGAGAGTTGTCCACAAAAATGTCACAATTGACTCACCAAATTGCCAATTTGAGATTCGCATAGATGTAGTGATCTCATTTTTCAAACATCCATAACTTTCTTATTCTTTGTCCGATTTCTTTCAAACTTTCACCATCCTGTTTTTCTTATTTTTCTGCTTTCACACAAATCATCTTATTACCAAGGTTGGATTGCCCTTTAAGAGATAGGAGATTGGAAATTTGCGATCGATTCGAATCAATCGCAACTCTTTATAAGGTGGGGGCCCAGGTGGTCATTCCATGCAGTTTAACCTAAATATCACTCAAAATCAATAAAATAAAAATATGACTTTGATCGAATAACGTACTAGTTGGCATTGATTGTGAGATATTTTGCATAAAGTTGTTAAGAATATACTGACTGTTCTATGTATTCAAAACCATGACTACTACCACACATAGATTTGACCCGTGAAATGTCATATATTGCATATTGTGAAGATTTTAGTCTACAAATATTTTAAAATTTGGGGGTATTTTTTTTAAGTTTATTGACCTATTTCAAGTGGAATACGAGGTTTAGTCTTAGAAAGATTACGTAACATAGAAATTTACTCCATATAAAGAAGATACAAATATAGAGATGCTTGCAAGAAGATTATTGGATCAACACTTGCCTCCGTCTGCTGGAGACGTGTAACTGACTATAATCTGGGAAATAAAAGGAAATTTTGTACGAAAGACGTGGAAAATGTCTTGTATTCATTCTACTGTATATTGAGTATAGGCCGAAGATGATCTTTTCTAGGATCATGAATTTAGCTGGTTTAAAGAATCAGTTAGTGCCTATAAAACAAATATAATTACTGTCAAAGTAATCTACTTTCAAGAGAGAAGGACATTTTCAAATATGTTAGGAAGCTTTCTGTACTTTATCATGTTTATTGGAATCATATAAATAAATAATTTTGACCAAATATAACGGGGATGAAAAGAAAGATTAAAAAACACTAGAATAATAGACACCATGAAGAATGAAGACAATAAGTCTATCACTTCAAGCGACAAGTGAGCCCACAGCTAGAATACCTTCAAGTGCCCTTTTACTGGTTGTAAGCCCTTTAGAATTTCGAACTAAACATAGAAATAGACAAAGAATTGTTGGTACTGGAACTGCACTCCCGCATCGCCCAAGAAGTCTTGGGAATGCTAAAGACCGATTGAAAGTAAATAGTATGAACCCTTATGTTTGTAAAAGCATACATTAAAAAGGTTTTAACATTTTGTTTTGCAAGATGCCAAAAGGAGAACGATTATATTTAGAAACAACTTTTGTGATAGAATATCTCTTCTATTTCTGCTTCCTTTTAACGGGAGAAAATAATTCTATACTGAGAATACTGAGAACTCTACAGGCAATTAGCCAATGCGGTTTTATGGAAAGGTATCCTAAAGTCCTCAGGACCGATAGTCTTTTTTTTGTACTATTTTCATATTCATCGTTGTATTAATAGTTTTTGTAACAACAATAGTAATATTTCGTTCTTGTATAGCGCATATCACATTATATAATATAACGTCTCTATGCGCTTCCAAAGGACTTTGGATATTATTACGTCGGCTTTAGCTCCGGCAACCGCAGCGCTCAATGCATTCAAGGAAAAAATCTTACCAGGTACCCACTTACTACACCTGGGTCGAGTGTGGCAAATGTCGATTAATGTCTTGCCAAATGACGTTAGTAACTGCGGCAGGGATTCGAACACCGTACCTCGTGGTTCACAGTCCGGAGACGTATCCACTAGACCACAATTCATCTACTGTATTAAATACCTTATTTATACCTGATTCCGATAAATCAATTAATTGAAAATGATCCCAGATTTACATTTTCAAGAACATTTTTGCCGCAAGAACCAAATCCATACTCGCATCCTAAATCTTCCGTATTATGAGGATACACAATATTCACTATTAAAAGATAAGCTCTTTTTTTTTACAAGATTCATACATGTAGCCTATATAGTACGATAGATGATTTATAACAGTGTCAATTTTGTTTTGTTTCTTGGGAAGCATCACTATGGGGCTGCTAATTAGTTACTATTCGTTTGTGGATAAGTTTGCATTTTATTTTGACACTTTTGCCTTTTATACACTTCTCCCATCCCTGCAAAGTTTTCGTTTTGTTAGGAAACCTTTAGTTGAGGAAACCATCATGATTGCGATCATTTCAAGGTTAATTTTCATAAATGAAACATGTATGAAACAAAATTGAGGCGACTTGCATTCGATAAATACATCTATACTTGACGAAATCTGGCGCATCTTTTTGGACGCACACGCCGTCACCATGACGAGGTTACAACAAATAGCATGCATAGCAAGAGCATTGTTATGATTGTGAAGTATTCCATGCCCTGGCACTCCTTCTATCAGTCCAAGATCATGAAGATCAAATACATTGAAAGAGGGATCGAGTGTGGTATTATATCCGACTTACGAGGCTCATTCATTGAGTTGGGGATGACTTATGAATCGTTGAATTTTTTTTTCTCTCTTTCTGTGTGTATAACAGGAAAGACAAATGGGGAAACATGTTTTCAGGTTGTGACACTGAGAGTTGCCTATAGCGATTCAACTTTTGTTTTCATCCATTGCTAAAAAGTATGATGAACTTGAAAGTTTATTTTGAAACTTTAATAATCATAAACTCAACAATTTCGGTTGATAATGATGAATGGCTGTTATTTTTCTTCATACATGTATGTAAAGCCCTGCTCACACGAAGCGTCATTTCGATTGCGTCATTACCTGCGTCAGTACCTGCGTCAGTACCTGCGCCAATAGAGTCTATAAAGGGAATCAACCCATACGCCGGTTATTAAAAAATATCGTTTGCAAAGTTCATTTTGCAATCACTTTTTATAATAATAATAATAATAGTGGGTTCTTATATAGCGCACATGTCTGTCAGACGTGACACTCCTGGCGCTCCACAATTATTACCCTGGCTTTAGCATGGCTGCACTTACGGCGCTCTAGCATTTCAAGGAATTAATTCCTGCCAGGTACCCATTTACCTCACCTGTGATATCTCTCTTTCATTAAGGCCACCGCACACCTTACGATCGGATCGCAGAAGAAAATGTAATATCATTTGGCAAATCATTTAAAAACGAAAACTATTTTTGATTGAGGGTCTGAATAGTCATACAAATAGTAAAATCGATAATACGGCCTTTGCCGAGTTTTCTAGTCGGTGGAATGGCCAAATCGGCTCCGATTCGTAGCGACGTCACTACGATTTGAAACTGATTTTGCCCTTATTCCCTGTAGAAAGCTGGCAGCTCACAAAAACCCTATTTAGTATTCATATTACTTTTCAGAACCTGAATAGGCTAGATTTCATTTGTTAAAATGCCAATATCTAATGCCATGGTGATTTATTTCACAAATCGGATCGCAGACCGATCGTAAGGTGTGCGGTGGCCTTTACGCGCAAAAGACCGTACAAGTCATTTGTATGACGCCTCGTATGAGCCCAGCTTTGCAAAGGGTGAGATGAAAGAAAACATTGAGCTAATTTGACAAGGAGTTTTCGTTGATCACTTTTTTAATGATACCTTAAACAAACATTACAATCAACATCACAAGTAGTCTTCTTCTCCTTCTTCTTCTCCTTCTTGCTTGCTTTTCATCCATCGGGAACCAAGCGAAAAAAGACTGGGAATGCGTTCTATAATAATTTGTCTCAGTTGCTTGAATCGTAATGATAATTTACTGGTTGATCAGCTATAGTGTACACACCTACTAAGGGGGTTCGAAAGAAATAACCCTGCATGTGTAGTCTGGCTTCACTTTCATTCTGTTGTGGAAAGGGGGGGGGGGTCTTCTTGAACGACCTTCCCATTTACTTAACCTAAACATCTCGATACCTTTGTCTAAATCTGAAAGGGGCTTCTTAACTATCTTTTCCAGTAATCCCGTACCCATTCTTTGAAGATAAATGCGAATTGAATACACCTCTACTCTTGGACCTACCCTGCGGATTAAGCTATCTCTAGTAATATGTGAATTGCCCTGGTCCTTTCTCATTTTTTGATATAACAGCCGCTGGAATGGAGTTTTTTTTTTTTATTCATCCAATCTTTAGATGGTAGGTTGTAAATGGGGAGTGAATAGGTGAAGGAGAGCAGTGAAAACAGGGGACTGTTTGAACTCCATTAACGTAACATAGAAATCTCTATTTACCGATCGAGTTTAACCAATGAGGGTTCTGTGCTAACTCCTTGGTTAAACAGCTCGAAGATGCAAGAACTGGCCCTGTCCGAGGAAGCGAAAACACCTACACTTCATCCTGATGCCTCGCCTTGACCATACGGATGATCATATAGTTAGAATATTAGCAATGCATTCAAAACAAGAGCATAATCTTAATTCTAACTTCCAAAATGCACTTTAATCATCATGCACATAGTATTAGCAAAAAATATGAGCTTATAGAAAATCATTTCAAATTCTTAAATTGAAAGTGTACTGTTATCATTATGCACATAACTTTCGCCGAAAATATGAAAGAAATATAGAGATGTATAGAGGGAGAGTAATTTCATTTTCTCAATACCATCCTAAAAGAGTCATACTGGAATTTCTATATGGTGACTCGATATTTTGTTTATCATACTGCTTTTTTTTTCTTCAAAAATCATCATACTGCATTTTTTTTAATCGAAACAAAATCGAACCTGAATTAAAATATTCAGTTCACGATGATGAATTCAGCAGTGTTAGAGTATAGTGGTCACGTAAACTGGACATCTGGGGGTTCGAAAACCAAGTCGATGTGTTATGCATTAGGGTAATTACCACGGATAGTGTCATATGTCCACTGGTGGTCTATCTGTGTTGCTTCCTTAACTGTCTGGTAAATAGTGGATCATAAATGAAAGAAATGAAAAAAACATAATATTGTACGTCATCGTTACATAATCATAACAATCATACAAGCAACAAAACGACTACAATAACGAAGTAAACAATGCCCGAATCCATAAATTTGATTTGCTGTAGTATATAACTGGGTTGTTGTGAGTACTGTTGTGAATTATTTATTAGTTTAAGGATGTTGCTCTGGGAAACACTGACCATTAGAAGCCACTTTGATAGAAAATATTAAGGAAGAATTTAATCGTTGTGGACGATAGTTTTAGCAATACCACGCAGAGGTGTCGTTGTACACTATAAAAAAATTGCCGTTTTTTTTCACGGGAAATTTCCTGGCAGTCAGGATGCCGGGAATGCCCGTTTTTCACAGTTTTTTTTTTTTGTTTTGTTTTGTTTTGTTTTCTTTTCTTTCTTTTTTCTTTTTTTTTTGTTTGTTTTTGTTTACCGGAAATCAGCATATATTTACTATAAAATTACATAAAATTTATGTCGAGCGATTGTAAATATATGCTGATTTCCGGTAAACCAACAAACTTGCTGTTGTTTTATAGGAAAAAGACTGTAAAATTGAAATAACGGCAATAACTTGTAATTTCAAGGGCCCGAAAACCTGTAGTTTTACAGTTATTTTTTACAGTGTAGGGGTGTGGGTGTGACAACCTCCATTCCAGATTTGGACATGACGAGTGGTGTCGGTTCAGGGCAAATGAAGTAAGAGAATTATTTATTTCTTGCTTTGCTCCCTGAAATATTTCTTGGTATTTTTGTCGGAAAAAAGTGAAAATACACGTTTTTACCCTTGTCGGCAAATCTTAAAATCCGACGAAATTTATTACCTGTTTTGCTTGGTGAAAAAATTGCGTTCAACTTGTCGGCACCCCACCCCAGAGAGAGAGAGAGAGAGAGAGAGAGAGAGAGAGAGAGAGAATTAGCAGACAGCGTGACAGAGATATAGAGAGGTGGAGAGTGGGGGAGGGAATTGAAATTTAGAGATAAATAATGAGAGGGGGAGGGATATGATTTAACAGATAATGTATATAAAATATACACAAGAAAGAATAGAAAATGGAGAGTTAGAGGAGTAAGACAGAAGGAAAGAAGAGTACAGGGAGAGAGAGAGAGAGAGAGAGAGAGAGAGAGAGAGAGAGAGAGGGGGGGGAGAGAGAGGGGAGAGAGAGAGGGAGAGAGAGTGGTGCATGGTTCATGCTTCGTAGTTTTCGATAAACAGAAACTCTATCAGTCACTCATTTTGACTGTTCTCGGTCCGTTATGTCTACAGCAGAAAAGCTTATTGCCTCCATGGTAACCCAGTATGTGTACACACGTGATCAAACATGGCTGTCCAAAAAGGTCTAGAGCTAATGTTTGCTCTGAATTGTTCGGCTCAGCTCGCCTGTTCAAGCATATCCTTTGGCATATTCAAAGTGATATTTGCTCAAACTAACGGGAACAATATTTCAGGCAAGGCGAGGGCCAAAGCAAAAAGTGGAAATGGGAGTTCTGAGAAAGAGAAAGCATTGTTTTTCGTAGCAATGAATTACATCAACAGAGGTACTACAATACACCACACATAAACTTGATGACTGTCTTCAGCGAAGAAACGCGTGTAACTGAGATGAAACATTGGTACACAGATTTAAATTGCCGGCCTTTATACCAGGGACGAGGGAACGTATTTTAAAGGGGGTATCGTCCCCCATTTTTTTTCCTTTTTAAACTCGTGGAAAAGATTTATATACTAGCTTCTAAGATTCATTTAAACCAGTTTTTAATTTTGTTATCCAATCTGTATATCCACAGATTGCAAGGAGGTGGACAGGTAAAATGGAAACCAACAGAAAAGAAACGGCCCCATCATCCTTCATCCATCCAACTACCCGCTGTCTACGAGACCTGGAAGGAGCCCTCTCGTGTCAATCGACGGAGAACGCAAGCTGCAGCAGCAGCGGCCGCCGAGACGAGAAGGTCTTCGAGAAGTGTGCCAACTCTTTCCAGGCGAGACAAGACAGAAAGTGAGTCACTAACGATAAATATTCATGTGATAATTAATTGCATAGCCTAATTCAAACTAATCGTTAGAATTCAGAAAGTACAAAAATATAAAAATATTTTATTAGTTGCCAGGTGAAGGATTATGCTAAAACTAAGAACTACAATGGCGGAAAGTGTCACAGGCTGGACCGTAAAGGTAATTGAAACTTTCAAACAATTTTCATGCAAGCTTTCATGAATCTCTCAAAAGGTATATTTGAAATATTGTGATTGGCAAATTTTTATGACCTCATGCATGCATATATGTTTAGTAAAATTCAACGGCAAATAATGCTGGCTTAATGTTTCCAGAAACTCCCATCCTACCTTCAATAATCACATTTACACCGTGAACATTGACAAAGTATGTTGTTCGCAACCCTATAGCCTTGATGCACATTAATAAATAATGTTACGGAGTTTGCGCTTTCTTTCGTCATGAAACCTGCTCAGGTCCTGAACGGGTTTCTAACTCCGCCCCATCTTCCAAGCCACGCCCTAGCAACCACGAGAGACACAATTCAGATGGATCGTCGTCATCTAAGAAAACCAACACCCCACCCCGACTTCCAAAAATTAACACCCTCGTTGTAGGAGGTAACAAACATGCTAATTGTTTTAGTTTTTTTTTTAAATCTTGCCCTCCTTCTTTGTCTTCTTCCATATCCTTCTCCCCTTCTATGCTTTTTTTCCGTTTAGTTCCTTTCGATCTCACAATTTGTACACTTTACCGCCCCATTCTCTTAAAGAAGTGTCTAGTCAGTAGAAAAGATTGCCTTCTCAGCTTTTTAATCTTATAAATTCTATTTGGTATTTGTCTCCACTTTTGATGTGTACCCCTCATCTAGTTTAACAACATTAGTTCGCATTTTGTATAGGCACAGCGTCTTTTCCGACTTTTCTAAATTCTAGTCTCTTGAATGTGTCTCTTTCCACTCTTAAAATTGCTTTCCTAGATTTTTAAAAGTTCCACACCCATTTTAAGCCCTTCTAAACTGCTTAAAATCTACCTTTTATATATATTGGGTGGTACCTCCCCCCCCCCCCCTTTTTTTCTATCATAATGCAATATGGCCGTTTCAAATAGCTTTGTAGACTGGAAAAATATGCACTTGCAATCAATGATCAATTCCTCATCACCCCAGCCTCTAAAATGCTTCCGCTACAATGATGATGTATATCAGCAAAAACTGCCCTTCGATGTTTCAATTAAAGTATTATGATTATAATTTTTGTCTACAGCTCCAGAGTCCAACTCATCCGCCGACTCGCCATCGTTAAAGCCAAAACACAACAAGCCGAAAGATTCGGGCAAGAAAGTTACTTCTCCCTCCCCCACCAAGAATACCACCTCACCCCTATCCCCAAGGGAACAGCGGGCTAAGGATGGGACAACTCAATCCAAAGGGGACAGGTAAGCGTCTAACATCGTAATCTGCTTTGTAGAATTTGGAAAGAATGTTATGCGGAATATTATACAGTCGTTACCGATAGTTCAAGTTAATTCCAACAAATTAAATCATCACTTCTATTGGCATTATTGGCTTCACTGTGTTTAATAGCATATTTAAAAATGAAGTGATTTCGTTCAATTTTTGAACGAAATCTAAAATAAAATTATGTCAGGTCTAAACAATAAGCGAAAACACTTCAAAAGTTATAGGGGAATTACTCCGTCAGGACGATAAACACGTGGGTTTGGTACAAATAGTTTGAATGTTGATGTAGTCAAATCAGTTTGTGAAGTAAAACAAATAAAATGTAAGGAGCTTATTAAGCTAACAGCTAAAGAAGCTATTTAAAATTTGGAGCATTGCATACGTTTAGTCATATTTTTCCCAATGGTATTACGAAAATTATGGGTTCCAAATTACGAATAATATATTTTAGAACACGGATGAATTTGAAAACATTGGAGAGTCGAGGACTGGAAATTAACAATACAATCTCTGAACAAAAAGGAATATAAAACCTAGATTATAACATTCCTACCAAGTTGTGATTAATATATTTATCACTTCTTTATATAATTCCAGGTTAAAGACCCACTCTGAGGAAAACGAAAATGTCGTGACGAATTCCAGTAAAGAGGTGACGCAATCAAAGAAGCTTCCATCTGAAGTCATTCCTCTCGTTGAAAAGAAACACAATGTTGACACTGTGCATAAAGATAAACCTAGTGTAAGATTAAAGGATGCTAACGCAAGTGTATCTGAGCGAAAGAAAGAGGAGAAACATGGAAAGATAATTGGTAAATCTACGAGCAAAGAAACAAATGATGGATATCAAAGAACGAACGCAAGTAAAGAAGATTCTAGTGTGAATGTCTCTGACAAAAGCTCAACGGTTTTAAATAAGCTTCCGTCGAGGACTACAGAGAGAAGTACTTTTGAAAAGAAGCGTGAAAGTTTTAATCATAAACCTTTACCGGAAAGTCGCGTGGAAAAGACGACGCGTATAACTAGCGAAGATTCTAAGACAAGAACACTCGCAAAAGCGCATACTCAGCCTACTTTTTCGAAGCAAAGGCTTAACGACGTCGCGAGTCCGACAAAGGCTCCTCCGTCAAGACTTACAAACAGCAGGGTAGGTACGGGTATCACTAGCAGAGTGAATCCGAGATCGAAGTCGGATTTGAGTCGACTGAAACCACCCTTGCAACGACGTCGAACAAAAACCGGTTTTTTCACTTCCAGTGGCGAATTTGTGACGAACGACGAGGATGGAAAACAGAGCGAAATCAGCGGGACAACATCTCGTAGTAAACAAACGGACACGACGACGACGACGACGACGACGGCGACGGGGAGAAGTAACATTAGTGGATCGACAACGTCAACGAAGTCTTCATCGAAAACGACCTCCACCAGCGAGACGGTGAGGAAACCTCTAAGACGACGTCAAGTTATCATCACGAAGAAGACATTATCCAGGCAAAAGTTCTTCAGCTCGGTGTACAACAACCAACATTTCAAGATTCAACGACAAACTGCATTCTTGAAGAAGGTCGAGAATGCACAGCTGAAGATTGATGACGAAAAGGTATATTTTGCATAATCATAAGACCAGGAGCATTGATATACGATGCCTCCTACTCTGAATTTCTGTCAGCAAATCTACTATTGCTGGAAAACTTGTAAATGTTTACTTTTATCGGCACGTTTTCTGCTTTTTAGCTTGTTGATAAATTTGACCGTTTGTTGGCAAACTCTTCCCTATTTAACGTTTTCTAGCAACATATCTGCTTAAAACTAATTTTGCTCGTTCTTGAATATGTATATAATAATCCTTTTATTTATGGTATTTCTACCACCACAAGGAATGGATATTGCACTCATATCTTGTATATAGAACATGTCATGCGTTTAAAATTGTTGACACTGTATTCCAGCATGGTTTGATAACGTAATAGTGATAATTTGAATGCTTAATAATCTTTATAAACCAAATATTGCAACCCCTCCCCAAATAAAAAGAAAGGATGAGCGAGGGAGGGGATAAAAGGGAAAAGGAGACAAGAGAACATGATAAACCCCTCCCACATTCGGTCGCTTTGCTCTCTCACATTTCACCCCTCTGTATCTCTAAAAAAGATTCATCTCGATCTTTTTCTTCCAATCAGTCACGAGAAAACCAGCATTCGCAGAAAAAGAAACACCTGAGTGTAGTGAGACAGTACCAGGAGTTGAAGCGAATAAGAGATAAATTTGACGAGGAGCAAGTGAAGAGGTTTTCCCGCCAATACGTCTCATGGCGTAGTGTAGAAGAGGATCGTCTGAAAAGACAAAGCACAGTGTATGGCCTACCGGACAACATCTACGAAGACAGGTATGAACATTTTTTGTTTGTTTGTTTGTCTTTCTCCTTTCCATCTTGTGTTTATAGCTATTGTTTTGCATTTTTTTTGTTCCACCTTATATATTGTATGAATAGATATTCTTCGTAATCTTCCTCCTCCTTCTTACTTTCTTTATTTCCCTTCATCCTCCTGAGTTAACTTTGTGATCGAGATTTATTTCTCTTCATGAAGCGAACATTCAAAACAATAGCGTTAACATTCACGGCGGTCCATAAAAGTAACTTTTTATTACACTGTACATAAAAGTAACTTTTTATTACAAGATACATGCCTGAAAAGAATTCACAGGATTGATTATTTTGATATCTTGCCTACCACACATATTTTGGGAAATGCTTGCACAAGCTGGAAAGAAGTTATGGTTGAAATTATCTTTTTGATATTAAAATGGTGTACAATGTTCCTCAAATTTTCAGAATTTCAAATCTGACGATGAAAATGTAAGGCTATACTAAGAGTAAAGAAGTGTAACTAACATTTCTTTAAAAAGACACCATTGACCTATTTCTCATTCTTCTGTATAACACAGGTATGACAAGACTTTGAAAGAGATTCCCAAAGTCAAGAAGTCGAAGTCCAAATCGAAATCGAAATCAAACGACAAGAAGTTTTCTCGCTTCGCCAGATGGGTGAGGAACATACGCCGCTTTGAGACAATCTTAAAACCCAATACGGGAGCAGGACTCGAGGATTCAATGCTCCGCCCAACCCATGGAGCTTTGGTAGAAGGAAGGGACATCGTCGAGCTTCACCAATCTCGGGACGACGTCGCAAAAGGAGGAGAAGGTACAATGTTTGCAGTAATGCCCTTGTCACCTAATTAACTTTTTGAGCTTCCCACTGTCTAGTTTATAACCTGGGAGAACATTCAGTGAAAAATCGGGAATTCATAGCTTCTGTTGTTGTTGTTGTTTTTGTTGTTGTTTTTTGTTTTTGTTTTTTTTGTTTGTTTGTTGATTTTTTTGTTGATTTTTTTTTTTTTTTTGGGGGGGGGGTTGTACTTCTCTTTCAAATGAATAACAATTTAAAGAAGTAACAGGAGATTTAGCAAAGAGGGATAGTTCCGAAAGAAGTGTCTTTTTAATGATTTCAACTACTTTGAAGTTTTCTTTGGAATACTTTTATTTCCAATTTGAGTTGTCCAATTCCTGTTTATACAATTCAAGTCGGGTATTTTTCTTACCATTAATGTTGCTTCACCAGCAGTTAAATGATACCAGCTAAACGGCAGTTTTTCGTGAATTTGTAAGATGATGATTTATTAGTGGAAAGAGTGATTTCTGATCTAACATACGTGTGAATAGCGGGCTAAGTAGTTCAAGATAGAATTCTTGATATAGATGTTGCTTATCATTATTTTTGTTTGTATGACTATTCAATGATCAGGTCCTTCTAAGACTAAGAAAGTAGTGAAGGTTAGAAACGTGATTGGATCAGCAAAACGTCTTCTTCAAGCAACTCAAGATATGGGTAAGTTACTCTCCTCCTTTTTCTCCTCAATTTCCCTTCTCCCCTCCCTTCTTCTTCTTCTTCTTCTTCTTCTTATCTTTTTCTTCTTCTATGATCTACTTTTTTTCATCTTTTCTTTTTCTTTTTCTTTTTCTTCTTCTTCTTCTTCTTCTTCTTCTTCTTCTTCTTCTTCTGCTCCTCCTTCTTCTTCCTCTTCCTCTTCTTCTTCGTCTTCTTCTTCCTCCTCCCCCTCCTCCTCCCTTCCCTTCCTCTACACTTTGTTCATTTGTTCTTCGTATTCTCCTCTTCTTTAATTTTCCTACTTTACATTTCCTTTTTCCCCCTTATTTTCTACCATTTTCCAGCTTCTTCTCTTAATTCTGTATGCTTTGAACTTTTCTTCTCCTTTTCCAAATCTTCTTCCTTTGTACCTTCTCATTAATTTAACCCATGTTCCACCTTCCACCCGTTTTTCCTTATTTCGTCACCATCACGTTTCTGATTTGTTTCCTCTGGTCACACTCATATCGTTGTAATGACCACATACATTTTCTCAAAACGAGAGATAAACAAAAGGGAAAAAGGATATGTATAATTCTACTTATTAATGTACATAAATGTATATTGTACATATATACTTCTATGTCGGCTGCAAAGTTTACATGGTATCGTACAACCAGTCACCCTAACGAAAATAATTGATATGATTTTGTCTTCTTTCCTCAGATGCAATCAGTGAAGTCTCTGATGAGGACGACGACGATGACGACGATGACTTCAGTGACGTATCATCTTTAGACCTCAGTGATGACGAAGAGTAGTGAAAAATGTGTCATCGGGTACTTGCAATGATCACATAATAAAGTACTCAATATCTTCCTTAGTTAGGAACCAAATCCCGAGATTTAGCTTTTAATATTTTCATGACAAAGCTGATTGATTGATATATAGTTTTGAAAGCACACAAATGATTATGGTGACGATTAAAATTAAACTGCATGTTAGAATTGTTAGATATTCTTCAAACTACTAAAAAGTTTTCAAACATGATGCGATTTATAATTCATGTCGGAGGAGGGGGATGTGTCTTTGTTAAAAGATATAGTTTAGTCATTTTTATATGTAAAATAGGGTATACTATTCCCTTTCTTTTTAAAACTATTTATCCTTTATTACAATGGATAATCAAAATATAAAAGCCATATGTTGTAGTTGCTATCCGTCCATAAAACGAAGAATACGTGACATTGAAGTTTTGAAAAACCGTGAAATTGTTAAGTGATCTAAGTAAATATTTAATCAGAGCAGAATATAAGTAAAATAACCCAACCACTTTATATTGCATTGGACAATCAAAATATGAAAGCCTTATTGTTGCTACGTTATGTTTATTTGCATGCTTTCCGTCCATACAGCGATAATTGCATGTTATTCAAGTTTAAAGCGTGAAATTATCATGTGATTTAAAGAAATATGAATCAAAGCAGAAAACCAGTCAAAACAATCTTAAAGGTGTTCAACAGCTTCATGTTAATGAATTGTTAATCGTGGTTGGTACAAATTATTGTGGAGTATATTTTGATTGAGAGTCTTATGCAGCGGGCATTGTCATGAATTGACATGATTTTTATTTTAAATGTGTATAGTCAATACAAACTCCGTTTATTATCAACTTGTTCAACTCAGGTAATAATTATTTAACTTCTTCCAAGTTTCTGGAATTAAAATGTGTCACTGAATATGTGCGCAAGGTAGTATTCGACTTTAGGGTGTTAACTTGATGGAGAAAATCATCGATACTTTATTGCAAAATGAATATCTATCTCTTTTGTTTATTATATATTCCAAATTCTGTTCATTAAAATATTCCGTCTCCTTTTTCTTGTTCTTTTTATTCTTTCATTCACTAGTCGCAGATTCATCCCCGATGATTTTATTGTTTACTTCTTCATTTTTACTCAGGTTTATTTTTATGTAGAGAAGAGAATTGCATTTTAAAACGATCTCCCAAATCGTTTTTGCCGAGTTCTTTTAAATACTTTCTGCACACAGGCCAGTATTCTACTGAAGCTACGCAAGGTTTAAAATCGGTCGAATTTAATAAAGTATCAACAGCAACCTAAGTTTTTTTGTTTAAACTCGAATTTATACAGTTTAAAAGTAGTTTCAGGTTTAATGTGGAATATGGACCTCACAGTTTAACGTAACTTATTCCGTTGTCATGAATATGACAGCTCAAATAAGAAAGACAATGCACAGCGCACATGCAGTGATTCTTCTTTCGAAAATGCTGCATAATTTTGACAATCAAATGATTTGTAAACTGTTCAACTATTTTTCAATAACAAGTGTATGACATTTATTAATTTTGTTTTGTCTTGTTTTTCTTGTGATTATTCCGTCCTTTACTGCTAAAATGAATTAGGAAATTCGTAAATGGAATACATGGTTTATAAGGAGCAGCTGTAAAGTCTAATTGTGTAGTATATCTTGCCAGTCATCAGAAATCATATTCTGAATTTCTTCATAATCATTTTCACCATAATTAATTTGATTTAATAATGGTGTGATTTTCTACTCCTTCTCCATCTACAGCATTCATTTTCTTCTTAATGTTCTCCTTTTTATCATTTTTCTTATTCAATATCTATATTTTTGACAAAAGTATTACATATGCCTAGTTGTTACATGTTTCAGTGTTAACACCATACATCATAGATATTTCTACCTTTTCTGGTTTTACATTTATTGATATTATGGTAACATTCGTAATGATCTTCAGAATAACTTTCAAGAAGTATATGGTCAAAAATGTTATAGTATTAATTGTATATTACGGACAAAATCACTAAATTTAATTGAAGATGAAATGTACTTCTAGAATTATAAAGAAGAAAATCGAACATTGGTGATGTTAAGTGTTCACAAACAAATAGCTTACAAACTTTACCTGGTTTAAGAAGAAATTGTAGTCAAAGAGCTGTCAAGAGTGTTACGTTTTTATAGGCCTATATGATCATGATGATTGCAGATGCAAAACTCGTGATACGTTCTGTTGTTGTTTTTTTATTTATACAACCGTTATGTTTTAAACATGTGTATATGTGTGTGTGTCTCGTGTTATTTATTAGGCCTAGGTAGTTGAAATTCTTTTGTAGATATGATATTCATATTTTGTGAAAATAAATTTTGCAGAACAACTGAGAGGATGTTTGGTTTGTGTTTTATCTTCCCAAGGTTGTGCGCTTTACTCTCCTTTAAGTTTTTCTAACAATTTTCTCTCGTCTATCCATCTATCTCAATTTTCCTTCATCTATCCATTATCTTTTCATCTGTTGTCTATACAGTGTGAGTCAATAAAAGCGAAACCCACATTCAACCCTAAATGTCGTGGTTACATGTCGCTTTTCCGAAGGTTCATAATTCCGAAGGTTCGTAATTCGTAATTCCGAAAAGAATTACGAACCTGAATTATGAACCCTTTTACATTTTGCTGAATTACGAACCCTATTTTAATTTACGGAGTTACCAATCTCCGGAATAACGAACCTTCGGAGTAATGCATCAAATGTTCGGAATTATTTCACTTTCGGAATTATGAACCCCCTGCTATGGGAAATTTGTGTTTCGGAATTACGAACCTTCGGAATTATGAACTTTCGGAAAAACGAGTAACCCCCAATGTGGTTGCAATGAATACTTGCTGTAAAGATTTAATCGTAGATAATCATATCAGGGGCCGCGGAGCATTTTTGAAAGTGGAGGCTCACTCATTCATGACAATTTTCGAGCCTTTTTTCCGAGCTTTTTTTTGTTTTGTTTTGTTTTGTTTTGTTTTGTTTTGTTTGTTTGTTTTTTTTTTTTGGGGGGGGGGGGCTGCAGCTCTCAGCTCACCGGCTCCGCATATTGTAGCCTATCATGTTTCCTTTGATCTGACACTTTGATCAATAAAATCTGACCATGGACAGCTGAACAGTAACATTTTCCTGATGCGTGTCAAATTTGCCTCTGCCCAAGTTTTGAATGAAAGAGACGGTCAACCCAAGGTTGGTTTAATGGTCTCCATTCTAGTTGAATGCACTCACAAATAATGGAAGTAACTCCTTAAAGGGACCGAAAAGTCGCCAATTGTGGTGTTTTGGAGCTTGGCCCGGCTCGGGTAATATTCAGGAATCTCCGTACATCTTCGGTAAACGAGCACGCAATTACAGTGATACGCATTCGACCGAAGAAAGACGAACTGAACAACCCAACTGACAAACTACCCCACCCTCGACGGCAATTTTGTTCGCTGCTCCAATATTGTTGTTATGCACGGCCTTGCAATAGGGGCAAGCAAATGAAACTGAACGTACATGGATATCGAATGGTGGCTCCCTTTAACATCAGTCAGCCCAAACTTGGGCAAAGACGATTCTGACATACATGATCGCATTTTGTTGAGCAACCTATCAAATTAAAGAAGACATCATCAACTATTATACCATTATAATACATTTCAAATTAAAGAAGACATTATCAACTGTCATAATCATAACACATTTCAGCAATTTCACTTGATTTTTAAAATATTGGGGCTTGAATATGGATTTCCTTTTTACTGACTCACACTGTATACGCTATTTTTACATTGCTTTGTTATTTGTTTCTTTTTTTCTCTTCTGTATTATCCATTCTGGTTACTTTTCTGTTCATTTTCTACAATTTAATCTCTTTCAGTCCTCTTCCAACCATCTACCAATCCACTAATACATTCTTGATATATGTGCTTCCACATTCTTTTTCTATTGCTTCTTTTATAATCCACTTTTAATACCTCATCACTGATCTCACAGTCGGTCATTCTTTCCTATCTTCCCTCCTGTCATTTCTTGATCTCCTTATTTCTCCTTGTCCTCTCCATTTCATCTTCAATCTACCTATCTATCACTAGAGTGAATGTTTGTGTGAATAAGCAGGTAGTTAAGACACATGCCAAATAAAGAGAGGGGGAAAAAAACGATTTTCTATTTCGAAGAAAAGAATATACGAGTGATTTTATATACAAGCTATACAGTTACAAACATAGTATTTGCCCCATGGCAAAACAGAACAGGAGTTTTCATACAAGTGTTGCAAAAGTAAAAATCATACAAATAGTGGTTCTGTTATATTCTACATGTATAAATGCTAGTATGAAACAAAAACAGGATATGATATACAGTACCAATCTGCATTCATTGACTACACTTTAACACTATTCAAGCCAGAACAATGGGATTAGTGGACCAAATCTATTGTTCTGGGCTGAATAGTGTAAACGTGTACCGGTAGTCAATGAACGCTGACTGGTACTGTATGGCTATAACAATAATCTAAAATCTACTGTTATACACAATTAAAAGGCACAAATCTGATTCATTGTTCCACAGTGAGGGAAGAGGGCTTTATAATCAGAAAACTAGACAAATGTGTCTAAATATCAAGCATGCATCCACACATATGCAGTTAATTGTGACTTGCGAGTATACCATCACACTTTACAATTTACAATACAGCACATTACGAATACCACCTTTAAAAAAGATGGCCCTACCTGGCCTTGTCATACATATACCACAATAACAAGTGAAAATAGACAAGCTAACATGACTGGGGCAGTGCTGTAACTGAATAAATCATATTCAATGAGGCAATATTCTAATGTGATATTTTCTTTGAAATAATTTCAGATCAATCTGCCTCCAAGTATCAAGAAAATGTGCCCTATCAACCTCCTGTGAAGCGATAACAATCAAGAAAAAGTAATATAAACTTTGGTTCATTATTTCTCCAATGGCTTTGCGGTTTGATGAAAAGAAAAGAAACAATTGATGAAATGAATTCTGATTGGAAATGACCTTTTGAACTTCAGCACATGCTCACAAAGTGATTGTACATTACATTCCTCCTTGTTTACAAATTTGCCACAAGACCACTCCTCAGGTATTTCATGTACATTTCTTTTCTCCTGTAATATACAAGCTTGCTATTGTTACATACCTGCTTGAGTAAGTTTCACACCTGCTTGAGTGAATTTCACATTTTAGGTATTTCCTGTGTAACATACAACCTGTCAATCAAAGTTACCTGCGGTGCTCTATGACCTATTTCTCTCTCTTGTAGATCAGTTCAATGAGGAAAAAGAAGGCGTGCAAACTTTTACCTGTATATAACTGAGGGTTTGCATCATTAAAAATCTTGCCTGATATCACACATCTCAGGAAAAATATTGTGCTTCTTTGAAATTTACCATATATGATAATTATTCATAAGAGTCAGAATTACATACTAGCTATTGCTTTTCTGACAAAATAATGAGTGTAATAAGAGATTCAATCATATTTACATCAAGATTCAAATGATAGAACATTATTACTGATTCAAGAAAAATATCAAACAATATGCACATAAATATAGAATGTCTCTTCTCTTTAATCAAAGAGACTGTCCAAATGTTACCCTAGCAATTTTCCTACAATAGTCCAGATGAGGGCAACCTAAACTGATGATTGTGTGATACTATACATTTTAAAAATTTCTCAAGGTGTGCACTTTTCTGTGAGTAAATAAACATCTTCAAATATTCAAGGCATTTCATGGATACAATGTAAGCTGAATAGAATTTGAAGTCTAGTTTTAGAAACTTGCATTACAGAGTGACGGTACAGTAGCATATTAACAAGTTTGACCACACAGACACAAACAATCTCTATCAATACATATAAACAGCTTTTAACTTTCTATTCTATTATGAGAAATGTCTTTTCCACCTTTTTTTCTCCATGTCACATAGAAGGCATTTTTGTCTAATTTTGAGTGCATTCTTTGTATCTCTCTTTTATCTTCTATATTTACTACTTTCTATCCCTCTCTCTCTCTCTCTCTCTATTCATATCTTTTTCTCTCTTGTCCTATCCTTCCACTCCTCTCTCTTTCTCCCCCTTTCTGCATTTGGTTATGTCTCTATTTCTCTCTCTCTTTCTTCTCTTAAGACTTCGCACTCATTCTTCTCTTTCATTAACAGTTGGTTCTTCCTGGTTTTCTGTGTCTTTATTTAAGATTCTGTCACCTTTCCTTCTCTCTATCTCCTTGAGAGGGAACTCTTTCTCCTCTTTGCAGCAGGTTCTCCTTGATTCTCCTTGTCCCCTTCCTCCTCTACTCCATTCTCCACCTCCATCACTTCTTCTCCAACATCTTCATCTTGGGCCATTATATCAGAGTCAGACATCTCCTATGATACACACAAAAGATGAAGGTGTCATGGTACAGTGTGGTTTATTCACTTGACTCTCAATCAAAAGGTTGAGGATTTAAATCCCAGCCCGCCATTAACATCCTTTGGCAAGGCATTAAACTGCATTTGCCACTCTCCACCGAAGTGTAAATGGGTACCCAATATGCTAGAGCACTAAATATTTGGACACTCGGTACAATGAGCATTACCCAAGAAGTCATCATTAATACTGATAACAGTACTTATGAACATGGAAAAATCAAAATGCCTAGGTCTCATTCCAGCACATCATGTGTGCACCATCTCCACCTCTGCAGACATTTCTAACCATTTTTTAAAAGTTCCAAACATTTTTTTTTTCAATGAACAATTATAATGTTGAACAGTGTGATGGCAAATTCAGTTAGAATGGCTTTTGATGTTATACATGTATAAAGTCACCTATATTTTCAATCATGTGATTTTCACATTTGGAGATTTCATATAAAAAAATTCTCCCTTTACTGCTACATTGCTTTTCAATTTTCCTCCCCCCGTCTCCACATTCATAACTTCTTCTGACCCCGATGCTTATTCAGCATGGGTTCCCTAAACCAGGGCTGAGATGATGCACCTTTACTGCCATTTCTTCCCCATTCCTACCTCTACACCCTATCCTCCCCTCCCCCACCCCCTCTCATTCCCCCAGTTCCTCCCTGATATTCAATACCTCTTCTGATCCTGATGCTTGTTCAGCAAGGTTTGCCTGGACCAGAGCTGTGTTGATGCGAAAATCCCGAGATGTGCTCAGCTTAAAGTCAGCAAGCAGGTTCACCTACAAAACAAAAAAAATTAATTCTTAATTATCAATGATAAATATCCTTTTCCTTGCAAATTTAGGAAACAGCTTAACAAAATATTAAACATCGCTACAAGAACTCATTTTAATTTCATGCTTCAATAAAATATATGTGTTACACAAACATAATAATCATCATTATCACCATCACCATCACCACATCATCACTGCTACCATCATCATTATCATCATCACCACCACCACCATCACCATTATCATCACCATTTCTTCTATTACCTTGGTTTTCTTGGAGAGTTTAATAAGGAAGCTCTCATACTGCTCGATGGCAAAGATAAGGTTTGGTATTGGTCTTGTTTCTCTCATGACAACCCTAGCCTTGCCTGCTGTGACTGCAGCAGCAACCAAACCCTTATCACCCTTCTTCTTATCCTTCCCCTTACTGGCCTTGCTGCTGGTTGCTAGGTTGCTCAACTTCTCAGTTTGAGTTTGCTGCAGTAAACAAAACATGAAATAGCAGTTAGTGCATTTTTGTTATATTATTTTCCCCCTTACTTCCCCTTTCTCCCTACAGCTCTTGCTAAGTGCTACATGTAGGTTGCTCAACTTTTGAGTTTGTGTCTTATGCAAGAAACAAATATCAACTAGTAAACTATCAGGCCTTAAAGCATTCTACAAAGTCTGCTAGATTTGGGCTAAAAATTTGTTCTTCTAGTGTAAGAGGCCACATGATCAATCTGCTAATGAATGGGGAAAAAAAAATAAGTATTTGACCATAGTGTAAGAGGCCACATGATCAATCTGCTAATGAATGGGGGGAAAAAAAAGTATTTGACCATAAAAAAAGACATCCTTCTTTTTTCTATATTCACCACCCTCAAAAAAATATTATCTGGCCCTCTAAGATCTCTCAGTCAATCAAGTCAATTTTTTTGAATCAGGGGAAACTTTAATTTGAGACTATGCCAGTGCCCTAGTGCCCTTGGATGAAGCATCAATCCGTAACTATCTAGTCCATTTGACAGAACTTAAAGTGGTAAGTTATTTGGAGCCTACTTCAAAACATGTGCTTGCTTTCTTAGCACTCAGGTCAATTAAACAACAAAATCAAGATCAGCTCACCTGTACATATGTAATGAGGCCATAGACTGGTTGGGTTAGATGAGTACCAGTGAGCTTCACAAGCTTTTCAAAGCGCCCAGACATCTGACCTGACTTCTGGGTGTACATGGCAAGATACTGTAAAAAGGAACAAAAATTAAGAAATAAAAACAAATAAGGCCAAGAACTGAGAAAAAAATGAAGTAAAATATCACAAGTATTTAAAGTGTTTCCATCATCCCTGGAACCCCCATAAGTCTTTACAAAGGGAATCAGCATGGCTCAGTGAATAGAGTGATGAGGCAATGTGGGTTTGCAACAAGACAAAGTACTTGTGCCCTTATCTAGTCTGTCAGACAAGATGTAAAGACAAAGGTCCCCATCAACAAATTTTCAACCATTTACTTACTTGCTAGCACAATGATATTAGCAATCATATAATGAATAAATAAATATAAATAATGAAATAAAATATAAATATAAACAAATAGTAGAAACTTACAAATTTACTGAGCAAAGTGAGAACACCATAGACTCTGTTGAGTGATTTGAGGAGGGTATCGATACAAGGACCTGCAGGGAGAGATGTCTGTACAAGTTCATGGAAGCCAGTAACCAACATACCGAGCTGGTTACAGATAGCCTTCTCTGTGTCTTCACGCTGTGTGGATAGCTGGTTGACTGCATCTGTAACAAGAAAGGGAGAGAGAAGTGGCATGATCAAAGTTTGAAATAGACTGAAATCAAGATTAAAATTGCAGGAGTAAGTCCTTAATGGGTAAATTGGTGCACTGTTGATACAACAGCTTGCCAAAAATCATCCCAAAATATAAAAAAGAAAATATTTATATCACAATTGAGATGTATGGCTCTTCTACCAATCTATTATACAACTGTAATTAGTTTGAATATTTGCATCTTTGATTATATCATTAATTCTTTTCCCCAAAAAAGGTATCTATGTAGATATAGGTGAATTAATTTTAAAAAATCACATTCACATCTCCAGATAAAAGGAATAATATGCATGTTTGTTACACTGGACCATTGGTTTGCTTCCTGCAAATGTTATTAATAAGACAGTTCATAATTACAATTAGCGCATGTGCAGATAAAGGTTATTTGTACCAAATAAAATTGACCTCTATACCCTGTCATTTTGATGCACCACGATGAGCGCACCAGTATAGTTTTACATGTTAAACAAGTAGTGCACAAACAGATGCACGTGAGCGTACAAATAGGGATCATTTCAGGGTCATTTGTACCATGTATTAATTACAAACTGGCTTATTTCTATGCAGCAGAAATAAAACATGAATACTTAAGATAAATTAGTCAAGTATCTTACCTATTACATCAACTTGTGCTGCTTGGCTTTCAGCCCTTAGTCTCACTACCAGCCACTCTGTGTCATCTAAAACATGATCTGCCTGCTGCATCCATAATAACTGTATGAGAAGATGGGACCCCAAAAATACATATAGTTCTCCATCAAAAAGTGAGATTATACACATATACTAATTTCCATGACTTTAAAATGTGTCAGTGTTTACACTACTATTATTGTTATTTTCAAACAGAGGTCTATGAAATACATGTCATGCTTATTTAATAGACTCCTCCACATGTTTTCCTTTACAATTACAATGTTTACATTATACCAATTATCGCTTTATCAGTGTAAACCATAACCAAGTCCATTGAATTATGGTCTGTTATATCTATGTTTTGATTCATATATTTGTCATGTTCCTGTTCTTACTTTTCATATGTACTGTTTAAAAAATTGTAAAAGATATACATGTTTGTGGAAAATCAATAAACTTTGAAACTTCACATGATCACATTTCATCTAATGGGTTACATGTTTTCAAATACCCCATTTGACATAGATAGACAGCTCACTTACCAGCACTGTAGGTGTCGCTGTTTTAGAGTTGACAGCAGCATAGTGAGTACGGTCCTCTACTTCCACATCCTGATAGAACGATAAAAATGGGGGGAGGTACATGAAAGTTAAATCTTATCAATATCTAGCAACTTCATATATTTTTATAATTTCATTAAACATGTTTAGATTTCCTTTCAAATTAAACAGATGATTAATCAGCAGCTAAAGTTGTATATTTGGCATTTCATTTGCCTTATTAATATACAATCTAGCATCACTTCACATGACTATATTGGTGCATTTAGTCAAGATAAAATGGCATTCACCTTGATTTGTCAAATGATATTACATTTTCTTCTGAAATCGGATCGCAGGCCTACAGGCCTACATGCAGGTATACAAGTGTCAAGAAAAGTAAAATAATGCCTCAATTGACAGATTGGATACTTACTGGGTCAATATCTCCAACCTGCGAGTGGACATCCTCTGCGACATCTCTCAGCAGACTAACGGGACTCTTCATCTTAGACGTCAGGGAGAAGAGCATTGTCATGACAACCCTGCACAGACCAGTATCCTCTGTATCCATCCATCCGTCAAAAAAAGGAAAAAGAGAAAGACATAAAATATGCATGCACGCTCTTCTACAGTCAAAGATGACCTTTAAATACTGATATACTGAAGTGTTTCGTCGGAGTAAAATACAAGAATGAATAAAGAGCCGAAATCTTCTTAAATGTAAAAACTTTAATGGTGCCATTCAGGTAGAAGTGAGATTTGGGGTATTGTGTAGTTTAGATGACCTTTAAATATAAATATAATATACAAGTATATTACAAATGCACATCACTAAAACTACAAAAAGATTGTCATCCTGAAATAAAACCAGGTCCCTTAAAGCAGATTCCATCAAAGTAAGCAAAAGTCAGAGAGTGAGAGAACACTTTATGTAGGAATTAATAGAGCAAGATGACAAATAATCAAAATCATGCTCATTATATTTCCCTCAGATTTTTAGGAACATAATCATATAACATTCTACTCACCAATAGTGTTTTCTGTGCAGACTTTAGAGATCCAAGATTGGACTTGGGTGAACTGAAGAAAGAAAAATAGATATAAACATCTTAAACAATTTATGAATTTCATTCAAATTTATCAAGAGATAAGTAAACATTAAACATAGTGAATTTGCACACAAAAATATCAAACTATACCTTTATTACTTATTCTATATATGTTGTCCTCCCTCAATTGCAATTGAGGGAGGACTCCCTCAATTGCAATTGTAACCTCTTCACTAGTATACAATGTATTTATCCCCTAATCACCATTCTTACTGTAATTAATTTGTTTGTCCCATTTAACATTCCATTTGTTGGTATACTTCTCAATCACTCTCCTTTGTAACATATTTCATTCCTTTTCTGTTTGTAATTTATCTGATTGAGTTCACTTGAGGTCAAACTTCCAGACTATATATAAACAGTTCATGTTCACTTATGTTTTAGTTCCTGAAGATGATCTGAAATAAAAGGTCGAAAATTCGAAACTCATCATGACTCTGATCGGAGTATTATTTCTAGCACTGTGCCTTATTATGTTTCCAAGTGTGCATTGTATTGTCTCACATAGCCAAAGAGGCAAACAACTCAACCACAGATATCTTACCTGTGTTCCTTGTGGACTTAGATGTTTGATGAGCATCTCCATGATGTGACAGAGATGGATAGCATCCTTGGTGGTAGAAGACGAATCCTCTCCACCTGTCAATACATCAATTACCATCCTCTGGAACCGGAAGGGCAACAAAAGTTGATGACACATTTTGAACTACATATTTCATTTGCATAATGTTTTTTCTTTGGGGTTTCTTACAGGGATATTTTCTGCAAATATTCTTGTGGCATTCCCTCCCTCTTCCCTGTTTCTTTCTTTTACCTCCATACCCAAACACCTTGTTCATGCTTCTCACTTTCTAGATCCCCTGGCATTCTTTGTTTCTTTGTTTCTTTCTTCCTTTCCTTCTCTCCCTTGTTTGTTTGTTTGTTTCTTTCTTTCTTTCTCCCTTCTTTCTTTCTTTCTTTCTTTCCCTCTCTCTCCCTTTGTTTGTTTCTTTCTTTCTCCCTTCTTTCTTTCTTTCTTTCTTTCCCTCTCTCCCTTTGTTTGTTTCTTTCTCTCTCTCCTTTCTCTTTTTGTTTGTTTCTTCCTTCCTTTCCCCCTCTCCCTTCTTTGTTTGTTTCTTTCTCTCTCTCCTTTCTCTTTTTGTTTGTTTCTTCCTTCCTTTCCCCCTCTCCCTTCTTTGTTTGTTTCTTTCTCTCTCTCCTTTCTCTTTTTGTTTGTTTCTTCCTTCCTTTCCCCCTCTCCCTTCTTTGTTTGTTGTTTCTTTCTTTCTCCCTTGCCCTCTCCCCCTTCTTTGTTTGTTTGTTTGTTTGTTTGTTCCTTTCCCTCTCTCCCTTTGTTTGTTTCTTTCTCTCTCTCCTTTCTCTTTTTGTTTGTTTCTTCCTTCCTTTCCCCCTCTCCCTTCTTTGTTTGTTTGTTTCTTTCTCTCTCTCCTTTCTCTTTTTGTTTGTTTCTTCCTTCCTTTCCCCCTCTCCCTTCTTTGTTTGTTTGTTTCTTTCTCTCTCTCCTTTCTCTTTTTGTTTGTTTCTTCCTTCCTTTCCCCCTCTCCCTTCTTTGTTTGTTGTTTCTTTCTTTCTCCCTTGCCCTCTCCCCCTTCTTTGTTTGTTTGTTTCTTCCTTTCCCTCTCTCCCTTTGTTTGTTTGTTTGTTTGTTTGTTTCTTTATTTATTTCTTTCTTCCTTTCCCTCTTCCCCTCTCTCTCCCAGCATTCCTCACAATCTCAAATTTATATTATCTCTTGTTTTGCATTTTTTGTATCTCTTTTCTTTCTCTTTACCTCTTGGTCAGAATATAAGCATGCACCTATGAAAAACAAGTTAACTCTTTCTAAGCCCAATTTTTTTCTATCTCTTTTTTTCTCTCTCTAGCTCTTTGTGAGGATGTAAGCATGCACCCATGAACAACGCGTTAACTCCTTCTCAACCCTATATTTATTAGGTCAACAGTTAAAACAAACCTGGTATTTCTTCATGTGGAGATGCACTCTCTCCTGTATTTCCTGCTCATCCACACAGACTGGTTCATCGTTCCCATCTCTGTCAGTCAAGGGATCTACACAGTGTAGGAAGTCTACCAGCTTATCAGGGTAGAAAGTGGTCACCACGCTCAATGCTGTAGACAGACCTTGTAAGCACAGGGGCATCACTGATTTGTTCTGAAAAAAAAAGAATGATTCCGGAATGAATACTAAATGCTGAACCACTAGAAATCAAAATTACTACAGCTTGAAACATACAGAGTTAGCAGTGTCAAGTTGACTAAATATGATTTAATTTGTTCAATTTCATATTTCTTGCAAAGTTTTAAATGATTTACAGTCACTGAGTTGCATGTTTACAATCTGACTATGTTCACGAAGGAAATCTAGTTGCTGTGCAATAGCTGGGCAATATCAATGTAATTTCTTCCATCCATCCATTCAACATATAACTCTAAGTGTATTGGTGCACAAGGGTATCTTGGAATGGTCTCAAACACACGAGATGCTAGATAGGAGCTATCGATTATTTGCTAGATTATATCCTTTTGAAAAGCAGTGAATTACAATGCAGGTCAAATGCAGTTCAAAGGATTTGCCTGTTGTCATAGTCCATTTGCCAAAAATGCATAGCAAGTTCAAAAAGAAATACAATGCTATACGAGAGTAAGAGTATGCTGATTCTCATAGAAGTCAATCCTCCCACTACCCATAATTTTTTTTATGAATTTCTGAATTAATGCTGACTGCCTGGTAAGGTTCTTACCTTCTTTGACCTATCTTCTGCTGCAATGAGACCTGATGAAAACTTCTGGAAAAACACCCTGGAGTGAAAATAAAAAGTTTGATTCAGCTCATTCAATAATCAATATATTGTCCTAAATATCACTTCACTTGGAAGATGAATCTACAAACAGCTACATATTTATACATTTATTTACAGACCTAAAGAGTATTTCACAATTTCCCCAAAAATCAATTTTTTACAATATATCAAATATCAGTGCTTCAGATAACACTTTGAATTAATAATATTTTCAAATTTTGCATCGTAACAAAAATTTACTTTTTACTGCCATTTAGTAATCCCTACCTTGATATGGTACAGCAGTGTTGGTAGAGTTTGTCAGGATGTGCGCCCTGGGGTCCTTCACACTGTCCCCTCTCCTTCATCTGCTCCAGTTTATGTGCAGCAGTACTGACCACATAGCGGCAGAAGTCTGCATTCTCTCTCAGAAGATCTAGGCCCTCCTGATGGGATGGCATCTCGTCACTATGGCAACAAGGAATGTGTTTACATCATTCATTCTTGCAAAGAATTATACATACACTTATTAATACAAACATTCAAGATATCTACAGCTATTGATATAACAAGATGTCATTTACTCATTCACATTTTATTTTTATCACTTCAGGGCCCCATTTCATAAAACTATTTATCGATAACAAGTGTCACATTTCTAAAAAAAATTTGCTGACAGCCAATCAAATGCAATGATTTCAGTAGCTCATATCAATTATTGTTACTTGTTATTGATAACAAGTTTTATGAAACAGGGCCCAGATATAGTTTTTCTTCAACGGGCTTCAATTCAACCTGACATTCTGCCCACTCCTTAACCAAAAATAGTTCAAAAGATGTCAATGAGAATAAACTACAGACTTGCTTGCATGATGAGAATTTTGCAAGTTGTAGACAGTGGTAACAAATAACAAAAATATCTTAATAATACAGGAATTATCTTCTATCTATTCCATCCTCATATTCAAATGATTTCTGAGTAAGACTTTAAATGCATCATGTTCTGAGCTTACCTATAGAGGGCAGCACACATGTTTGCGAGGCAACCCATGGAGAGTAGACTCTTTGGTGATTTAGCTCCTCCTCCCTTCCCCTTGCTACTCTTCTCTCTCAAGATATCTGCTATCTGGTGATACTTCTGATACAGGGATATCAGCTTGTTCATGTCGTCGCTCCTACATGGAATGACATTTGCAGGTAAAGTCATTGATTTGACAAATGATACCAGGGGGGTGTTTCAGAAAGCTGTTCGTAAAGTTACACATGACTTTTTACAAATGACTTTATACATGACAAGCCAAATGGGATGCTCAATCATTTCTAACTGCCTAAACTTAAGTTGAACTGAGCAGATGTCGATTAGCTTTCTCATTATAACAAAAAAATTTAATGCAAAGTGTATTTTTTTGCCATAATTTAATTTGAGGTTATTGGAAATACAGTAACACTTGTTAAAACATCAGTAAAAACTTTGGGCATCCTATCTGGCACTTCATATTCAAGTCGTTCGTAAAGTCATGCATAACTTTACAAACAGCTATATGAAACACCCCCCAGATTTTAATAACATATCAATTTAAATTGTTTTGGGCTATGATGCAAAATCAAACATGTTATGAATGGAAAGAATGAAACAAACAAAAACACACAGAGAAATATTTTTCTCACAGAAGCAAATAACACCAATTTTTTCTTTTGTCTAAATGCATTTGATAAATTGACATAAAGACAAAGAAAATTCATCACCATACATTATCATAATCATAATCATCCTCCTCCTCCTCCTCCTCATCATTATTATCATCATCATCACCTCATTATCATGATCATCATCATCATCATCATCATCATCACCATCATCATCAGCATCACCATTCCAATCATCATCATGACCTACTTGAACTGTGAAGCTTTGGACGTTGTGAAGATGTATTCCATGAGGACTTCATTGATGCCTAGCAGCAGGATAGCAAAGAGGTTGTTCCTCACACCAACACCACTGGTGGTAGAGAAGTCTGCTGACTTGTCCTGATAAATAGTCAAACAATCACATCAATCACAGCTTTAAAACACATTCTTAAAACAATTCTGTTTAGAAATGCGCCTTGTGGGTTAAACAATTCCATAGTTGCCTTATGCACACAATTTCTACTGACACACTCAGACCTGTGCATCATTTGTATAATGGTCACTTTGAGAGTTTCTTCATTTTTGAAAGAAATATGAAGAAGATATATGTCCTACAAGACACATTGCATGGAATCGTCCATTATATACACCACTCAAGGGAGACCAAACAATTGTCTTTGTGTACAGGGTGCATTAGTAAAGGTTTCAGTGTGAAACAACGTTCAAGGGACACAAGATATGTGGTCTTTACAGACAGGTAGTCTTTCTCTACATACAGGTATGGTCTCCAAAGCAGGTTTCACTGCAGTACACTGATATTCATACAACCTGTGACTATGTCATATGCCTGTCACCTACCACATGGAAGTCCTCCAGCTCACAGCCCACCATCCTGTCTGTCAGAGAGTCCATCATGGTTTGTAGTCTCTGAAGTATCTCCTCCTTGTCAACATCATCATCATCAGATGGTTCCTCATCCCAGTGCTCACCTCGTTGCCCTGATGATGCCAACATCTTGCATCGCGTCAGGCACTGGACAAGGCTCTGAAGCAAATGTGCCTGATAGCAAAACAAAAAAAAGGGACAGTGATTTATAATCTCGAGTATTACACTTGCACAGATATTCAATCTCATGTCATAGTAATATTCAACATGTTAGAGAACTATGATGCAAAAGCAACATTAGTAAGCAAAACATGCTTAATTAATAAATGCTTGATTAAAAGGCAGATTGTTTAGACTTCCAAGTTGCAACAGGCATGACATATAGTCATATTTATGATTTGGTGTCCCTTATTACATATCAAAAACAATGAAACAATTTGTTTCAAAATTCATTGTTGCTGTTAACAATTTTAATGAAATTTTTTACCAATCTATTCTTTGCTTAGAATTTCAACAAAAGCATCAAATTAATTAATTTAGAAATAAAAATTGAATGATTCACTTTTCAAATTAAAAACTTAGGTGTGCAGATGTAGGCCCCTCCTCATAATATGTTGTGAAGCACTCTGTTCTCACCCTCCTCCTCCCCATTCCTCCCTCATCCCTCCCTCACATCTCTTTCCTTTTCCTCTCCTCCCTACTTACCATGGGCTCAGCCAGGAAAACATTGTTGCCTTGAGCTGTGATACAGGGTTGGAGTTTCAGTGGGGGTTGAATGTCCTCGTCAGCCTCGTAGTAAGCTTTAAACTGACGTTGCATCATGTCTGTAATCGCTCCTTGGAGTTTGGTGTTACGACACAGTACTTCGTACAATCCCTATCAACCAAGAAACAAAAACAATTTCATCCTTGTTCTCCTTTTCTCTCTTTCATGTAGTAGCTGACTGAACTACTTCTTTTATCTGTTGATCTATTTAGTGTCATTTATTCAGGGTAGCCCTTGCAATAACTAATATACTTGTGGGGCCTGCTTTTCTCTTTTTTTTTCTTTCTCCCTCCACTTCATTTTTTATTCTATAAAGTAGATTTCATTCTTTGATCTTCTTCTTTTTCTGCTCCCACTGTTTGTTTGTCTTATTTCATATTCTTTTTCCTACATCCTTTTTCTTCTTTTCTTCTCTATTAAATTGTTTCTTTCCATGATGTAATGGCCAAATGGTTAGGTAAGTTATCTTGACTTCAAGATGACATTGATTTGAAACCAAGTCCAAACCGTTAGGTAAGGCATTGACGGATTAACTACGACCCAATGCTTTGGATAGGACTTGAAGATATTGATGATCTCCATACTCACCTCATAGAGTACAAGTCTGATATCAGCTTGTTGTGTGAGACACCTCCTTAGGTTTCCCAGTATCTCCATACAAACAATAGCTTCATAGTTACTAGCTTGATTGCTACCACCATGGATGTCTACTTGGATCTGAAAAGATGAGAACAAATCAAATCTTTATCTAACCTGGAGATCTCACCAATCATCCCTGACAATATTGTTCGGCTTTTTTCCTAAGATATTTTACATTATTATTTGTATGAAGGGTTTTCAGGCGACCAGAAAAATTAGCAGATCTCATGGTTTGCGCAAAAGTTCCGGGATGACCGTGCAATTTTAAAACAATATCTCATGGTTTGTGTAAAAGTACCCGGATGACCGTGCAATATATCTTCATATCTCATGGTTTGGGGTGCGCGTGACGCGTAAAAAAGTGAATACGCCCTTAAATACGCAAAGGTTAAGACAATGGATGTATGCGCGCAGCTCTTGCAAGATACTTGGGTAAGGACCAAAAAAAAGTTTCTACCTGTGTTTTATGTCGAAGTCAATACAAAAACATAAAGACATGTAATGTTGAAATTGATGAACTAGGTATCATACAATTAATAATAACTAGAATTTAATTCGTCACTGAAGACGAATTAGGTGATCTGTCTTAATTTTCGATTATGATTATATTTTTGACGAAGACGAATGACAAAGTGTGTGTACAGTAGTATATTTCAACTGCATCCCCCCCCCCCCCCTCCTAGAAGAAGAATGTGATACTATTTATACTTTTAGTTAATTGCATACAGACATGGAATTATCTTGGTGAAGACTTATCTCGCTGCCTTCATCTAAGTATTTTAATGAGAAAATGTATTGTTTAATTATTTATCCAACAGAATACTCCCTTTTTCATGGCACCTTCTGTGTATTTTCTACATATGAATACTGGAATAATGAAAGATTTATTTACAATCATTTTATGTTTCTACTGGTAAAGAATTATCAACATAATTTTCATTCTTTCATGACTTTTCAGCTTTTCCATTTTAAAATTTTTTTTTTTTGTACAGCTCTAATATATTTATTTGATTATGTTATATTTTTTTCTTGCATTAATATCCTTGTTACATGCTGGTAGTAACATCATGAAAGTTGTTCAACAATTTTAAAACTTTGTTGGTTAATAGTTATAATATTTGTAATATGTGAAATTTTGGAGATTTGCTTAATTTTGTACAAACACAGACATGTAATAAGCAATTTTTTACTTAGCTAGCTTCATTACTTATATCTAAAGGCTCTTTATTAGTTTATTTTCTTAATTACATATGAGGGAGCGTAGCAGCTGAGCAAGAACATTTTTCTTTATTTTTTAATAGTCAAACATTGTATTTTAGAGCACGTTAGCCAAATCAATACGGCCTGTTGTAGTGTTCACTTGTTATTTTTCATACCTTTACTCCAAAAAATTGTTTCAAATCTCTAGCTGGACAGTCCTCTCAAAAACCTCCCTACCACTTTTAAGAAGATTTCTATATTAGGAAACTAATAGTGTACATCATGATGCACATTATATCCTTACTCTTGAAAGGTGATTGATATCACATTGTATATACATAAAGTTATCGGTAAATAATTTCAAAACCGGTTATAGATTCTTGAGATTTGATGACTTCATAAGTGGAAATAAAAACAAGAGAGTCCTCCAAAATATGATAAGTATTGAGCGATGCAACGATTATTCTAATAAAATAATAAGAAAAGAAGCTTATGGTTCCTTAAATCATACAGATTTTCTGCTGAAAAAAAAAAGGTTTCAAAGTCAGTAGGTGAATAATATACATGAAAAGTGGCAATCTACCGCCTAAATCAGTAGACTTGACAAGTATGCAGTTGTCAATCATTACAGCAGTGCGGTCATGTTTCAAAATTTGTTTATGACTTATTTGTAGAAAATCTTAAATGTTTACATAAAACCTATAACTAAACTACACCTATTGAAGAGAAAGCAAATGGGTAATATTTTACAGTAAAATGGTAACACTGTTAAAAGTTTTCATAAATTGATATTGATATCCAGTGAAGTAAACCCTACGCCTCATCTATGGCTTGGCCTCATGAAATGATGATTACAATATACATATATGAAAGACAGTAATTTACTCTCCAGAGCTCCTACTATGATTCATCTTTATTACAATTAAAATTATTATTAGAAGATGAAGACCTATATCATGGGATTATGTCTCTTTAAAAAGACATTGAAAGTGGCTGTAAATGAAAAACAGACCAATGTGAGAACAACGGCCATAATTGTTTCAAATACATTGTACATCAAATTTTGCTTGTTCAGTACCATGTTCCAAATGATAATCAATTAGATTATAATTGTGTTTGTGAAACTTCCTTAACTATTATTAAAATCAACCTACATTCTTGTCATTAAAGAAAGTGTGGATTCTGCAATGCTTAATAATTAGTATCCAGTTTCTAATTTATCAGATTTCTTTTTTTCTTTTTTTCAAAACACTTTGAAAAATAAGAGTTTTCTAGATTATTATGTTCTTCTCTTAATAATGATTTATTTGAACCATGTACATATGCCATGAACAGTTCTTTACTCAGCAATTCTCGAAACCTATTTACTTCATTTAGTATCATTGATTACTACAATATGTTCATGTGTCATCTATTCTTTCAAGTTTTAATGTGAAAATAAAGTTTGCCTTTGGTTTCTTTATCGTATATTAAAACTTGTGGGTATTATTTTAAGTCCCTTAATATAGCATAACATGCTCATAAATGGTCATGGTGATAATCATAGAATCAGAAATGATAGGGAGACGATAATAGTTCAAATGGTGATAATGATGGTAATGATGGTGATGGTGATCATGATGATAAGAGTTGGAATGGTGATAATGATTGTGATGATGATAATTGGAATGGTGATAATGATTTGATGATGATAATTGGAATGGTGATAATGATGGTGGTGATGATGATGGTTAGAATGGTGATACTGATGGAGATGATAATAATGATTTTTATGATTTCAGCCTTTTCCTAGCATTTTCAATTCCTAGGCTCTACTACCTATTTTAGTGAAATAGCCCCCTTTGGTTTCAATAAGGCATAAAGCGTGTGAAAAATGAATTTTGGATGATTCGTCGAAAGATAAGGATGAAACAAAGACAAAAAGGGGAGGTGAAAGAGAAAGAGAGAGATGGCAGTGATGATGATAGTAGAAATGATGAAAATGATTGTGATGATGATGACGATGATGATAATGATGGTTAAAATGGTGATGATGATGATGACGATGATGGTTGAAATGGTAATGACAGTGATGATAATGGTTGAAATGGTGATAATGATTTTTATGATTTCAGCTTTTTCCTAGCATTTTCAATTCCTAGGCTCTACTACCTATTTTAGTGAAATAGCGCCCCTTTGTTTTCAATAAGGCATAAAGCGTGTGAAAAATGAATTTTGGATGATTCGTCGAAAGATAAGGATGAAACAAAGACAAAAAGGGGAGGTGAAAGAGAAAGAGAGAGAGAGAGAGAGGAATAAAGGAAAGGGAGAGAAGAGACAGAGACAAAGTAGGAGACAGAGACAGATAGGAAAGTGATAGAGGAGTGAAGGAAAAAGGAGAGAAGATAGAGAGAGAGAGAGAGAGTGATGAGTAAAGGAAAGGGAGCGAAGAGACACAGAGAGAGAGAGAGAAGGAGACAGAGACAAATAGGAGAGTGATAGAGGAGTAAAGGAAAAAGGAGAGAAGAGAGAGAGAGAAAGAACGAGACAGACACAGAGATAGGAGAGTGAGAGAGAAAGAGAGAGAAATGGGGGGGGGGGGGGAGATTGCACACGTAAAGCAGAAAAGGGGCAGAAGTACAGCAGCCAATTTAACTTTCACTTGACTATTTTAGCATGATCCCGGCATCTGATCAAAAAACGGAGGGCACATTTATGATAGCCCATAGTCTCAGCTATAACATTCTAAAATCTGGGAGAAAACGGAGCAAAAACAACCGAGATATTGCTCAAAGAACGAAGCCATGTAGTTTGATGATATGAGAAAAATTCATCTTCCATAGACTTAACACGTAAATAGGGAAAATTGGCGCCTGGATGACGTCACAACAAAAAAATCTCCCCCCAAAGCTTCATAAATAGAATGATGTGTCCACATAGACTACCGGAAAAAAATGCAAAAATGCAAAAATGCAAAAAAAAAAAAAATGAAAAATCACTACCTGGAGTCGAACCTGGGCCGTTTGAACCGGAGGCAAGTGCTATGACCACTAGACCAAAAACTTCCCCATAGACTTAACACGTAAAGCAGAAAAGGGGCGGAAGTACAGGAGCCAATTTAACATTTACTTGGATATTTGAGCATGATCCCGGCATCTGATCAAAAAACGGAGGGCACACTTAAGATAGCCCATAGTCTCAGCTATAACATACTAAAATCTTGGAGAAAACGGAGCAAAAATAACCGAGCTATTGCTCAAAGAACAAAGCCATGTAGTTTGATGATATGAGAAAAATTCATCTTCCATAGACATAACACGTAAATAGGGAAAATTCTGACATGTCGCGTTTAATCGAATTTTTGACTATGATGACGTCATCAAAATGAAAAATGGTGTTGACTGAGCTTGTAGAGAATTGTCTCAGCTACAACATATCAAAAGCTGGGAGAAAATCGACCCAATATGACTGAAGTACTGTCAAATCAATAGAAAAATTATGACGTAATTTTTTAAAAATCATAATTTTGAGTTCACTTGCTGATATGATGACGTCAGAATGTCCGATCGGCCAAAATTATGCATGAATTCAAATCTACAACTCATAGGCTTTCAGAATATGTAAAAAAAAATGGGGGTAACCGCGCTTTCTGACGAGCTATGGCTGATTTTAGAAAGGCATGTTTTTACCACTTTTTACATTATATTGCCCATTGACGCACGCGCGGATTTTAAAGTTTGACACGCGCGTGTGGCATTATTAGATGTCGAGAATGACTGAAACTAATTGGAAATTGTCAAAAATTTTATCAGAAATCGATACCATGCAATAAAACGGCATTTCTACCTTCCGTACGTGCTGCGCACGCGCAAAATGCGCGCGCGGACGCGTAAGCGCAGAAAATTTTGAAATGCATAAAATGACCTGAACCGTACTCTACTTTGATCAAAAAGTGATTTTGAGCATTTCTAAATTTTGACGTGCGCGTCATGACGTGTGCGCGCGTCTTGACGACATGTGACGTTGACCCTTGACCTGAAGTTTATGTGTGCCAAATATGGTTCATTTTTGATGACTTGTAATGAAGATATGAACGATATTGTGATTTTACAAAATGGCGTCTGGATGACGTCATGATGACCTGATGACCTTGAAAAAGATTTTGGAGCTTGACCATATATGACCTGATGACTGACTGAAATGTCATGAAAATTGACTGAAAAGTTTTTGAGATTTCGATGGAAGAAGAAAGTGGAAGAAAAATAAAAATAAATAAAGATAGAAAGAAAATTCTGACGAATATAAGAGGTGATCTGTCATATTGACAGATCACCTAATAATATTGAATGGCTTTTCTTTCGTGGGACACAAGGATATATCGTACTCGCTTTGAAAATATTTCACTCGTCATGCCGACTCATGAAATATGCTTATAGCTCGTGCGATATATCCTTGTATCCCACTCAAGGCCATTCAATATTATAAAAACATCTCATGGACTATTTGTAGGCCTATGCTGGATAATTCAGTAAAACTAAGCATTGTCTAAAATCATTTTTCCAATGAAAATACTCTACATTTCTCTCAAATATTCATTTTTTTTTTTACAGCATTGAGAATTCCAACATAGCAATCTTTCAAATCAATTTGCCATAGTTTATTCACTGAAGTGCTGGAAACAGTCAATATTGATCTATTTCTAGTTAGCTAATGAATCATAATGAAGGCATCACGTTATAAAACATTTTTATACAGTCTCTCTGCAAAAATCGACAGCCAGATTGAAGATTGAAATTAGTATTATGAAATGAGAAATAAAACAATGAATTAGGTGTGCACTACCTATCTATCTATCTATTTATCTACCAATCTATCTATCTATCAACCCAACTATGTGAACATGCCAACCTGACTTGATGAAGATGCCATACTGTAGTTCTGACTAGCTTGACTCATTGGCAGGCTACCATACACTCTGAAATGCTTCAGAATTTGCAGATATCCCAGAACGGCAATCTTCCTTGCTTCTCCTTGCCTGCAGAATTAGGATGGTATGGAATTTGAATTTTGTTTAATATCAGCATTTAAAAACATAAGGAACACAGAAATTTGACACAGTATAGTTAATTTGTTTCAGGTTATACTCTCTTCTCTTGCATAGATCTAACATTCAAAATTGACAACAACAAAAAATTTGGATCTTGCTACAAAATGTAGTTTTATAATTGATTAATCTCCTAAATAATCTGATCTATAAAAGGATCTCAAATTCAGTACTTCAAGGATCTATGCATGGGAAATGCATGGCCATGCACATAACATGGACAATCTTCAATGGGGGGAGGGGGGGGGGGGGGGAGGAGGTGAAGGGTGGAGAGAGATCGTGGCTTTCGACCCAACTTGTGTATCTTAATGAAAGTGCAAATTAGAATCCTAAAAAAGTGGTTCCAAACCAGTTATGCTGTACTTTACATCAAAACATATTTAGCCAAGGACCAATTGAGTTCACCTGGAAAACATGGCTTTGCGAAGTACCAGCATAAGGGAGTCCTTCAGGGTCACATTAAGTCTCATGAGGGGCTGGAAGGCTTTCAGAAGACCCTCAGCAGTAGACGCAGGTAGATAGGTCAGGTAGTCAAAGGCCTCTCGTACCTTACCCATGCAGTCTAGAACAGTCTGGGGAGCTGAGGTCACCATGTTGGACAATAACTCTGAAAGGTCAATCAGGTCAAAGTTCGATGTGATAGTATATTGACACTAAAACACAGAGTTTAATTTCAGTATTCCACAAATACACTGACATCATAAATAATACGTGAGACTTATTCTTATAACTTCAGGAATTTCATCCTGAACTGAAGGATGGTCTAAGGAGTTTAAGTTACCATGCTGGACAGCAAATCATGGCAACTAGCATGAATTTAGCTCTCAGAGATGTTAAGTTATAGCTCAAAAAAATCCTGAAAACGCAGGCCGGGGGTCTAGGGATATTTTTCAAAGGAAAATTACTTTATCTTCATTCTATAACATTCCAGAAATTCCCTGATGGTATGTAGTCAACCACAGCTAAATTCAAACACCCCAAGATAAAGTTAAAGAGTAGAAAACAAAACACAAAAGCCTGGTCATGAAGAACGATTCATGATGTGCACGCAGTGTACCCACCACACTACCAATAATCTAGTCCACATAGGCAAGATAAGGTAGTTGTAGGGTATCTACGTAGTACAGGTTAATTTTCACGGATTTTACTATAAATATTGATCTTTTTTTTCCTCCGGAATCTTTTATCTGGCAATGAAAAATCCGGAAAACTGGCATCTCTGAGCTCTTTTGCTAACCATGCGCGACCGGCATGCGTTCATTATTGGATCTTTTTAAGTATATGCGCTAAATCAAGCTTATTCATACCACGAAATTTGCATAAACCACGGTCTGAATTGAAACCACCTTTGTGAATTCCGGCCGATTAGTCTGATATCAGAGAACAGCCATTTTACAATTCATTATTTTACAGTACACTTTTCTGGTTCAATGTTAATGGTTTGTGTGGACCTACTGATGTACTGAGAGACAGAGCCTGCCATCCTGGTGACCACCCTGTTGAGGATCTGCTCCAGGATACTGGATCGGATCCCATCTTGAGACTTGAAGAGGTTGAGAAGGATGTCCGTCCCTAGCTGACTGGCCTGCTGGTTGGGGGTGGATGGGGTACCAGGTCCTGCTTCTGTCAAATCATAATTCAGATTCAATTGGATTGATTACGAGCCAAACAAATAGGAAATACACACATTCAAAGCAAAAGGAGAGTTAAAAGTGAACGAGAAGAGTAATAAATGATAAAAGATAGTATAGGAAAGAGAAAGGGAGAGAGAGAGAGAGAGAAAAATCAGAAAAGAAAGAAAGAAAATAAGGAAGGATTAAGTCACAGACACAAAGATAATAATAATAATAATATTCCGCTTTTATATAGCGCCTAATACATCGGAGATGTCTCTAAGCGCTTTACAGATATATTATTACCCCGGTCATCGGATTCTGGCTTGCCCGCACACAATGTATGCACATTCTCCACTCCCTGGGGAGTATTCCAGCAATGGGCCATGGCGCTCACATTGCTAAGCAAACGACATTAACTTTCGCATCCTACCGGGTACCCATTTAACACCTGGGTGGAGAGTGGCAAATGTAGATTAACGTCTTGCCAAAGGACGCTAGTGCTGCGGTGGGATTCGAACCCCGGACCTCGTGGTTCAAAGTCCGGGGACTTATCCACTGATCCACAACACCTCTACAAAGATAAAGTGATAAAATATATAAATATCAGGAGGAAAAGACAGAGAGAGAAAGAGAGAGATAGAGAAAGGAAGAATAAAATTATGAAGGATATATAAACATCTTTGAATAACATACCTATTGCCTTTCCACCAAATGGTCCTGGTTTCGGTCCAAACGAGTCCATGAGTGTGAATCCCAGCTGGACCAGCCCGTGGATCACATGATCCCATCCATACATACTAGATAAAACAACAAAGACAACTGTGAACCTGTGTCAACAATTATTGTTTAAGTACAAGTCTTTATCAATAAATCATTTGGAATTGTAGCAAAATACTCTGCTCTTTTGTTTCATATCTAGGTCCCTCTAACAGTTAACCCATTACCCAAGGGAACAAAGTGGGTCCTATATTAATCCTATGGGAATAAGAGAATTCAGTAGCCAACGGGTTAACTTACATATATCACTAGAATTAAAATGACAATCATTACTATTATAAAGACAATTTTATTGATTTCTTTACTTTTCAAAATTGTGCTTTACCATGACAATGCTGGCAGAGGACAGAGACTAAATAACACACACTTTCAGTTGTGTTTGACTGTCCCAATAATTTCTGTCTATTTCCTTTTTTCTTTGTTGACAATGCTAGCCCATCATTCCCTCCATAAGAACACATGATGGAACACAGGCATTGCTTGTTTACTCTGATACCAAGATATTAAAAAGAAAATAAAAATAGTGATATAGGTACCTGTTTTCAACTGTTTCCAGGAGAAGCTTGACGACATTGCTTCCAGAAGGAACAAGATCTGTAAATGGGTGAAACAATGTAGCAAGAAAGGCTGTTGCTTTCCATACCAAGTGCAAATACCAATCTTTTCTATTTTTAAGCTTGTGGTAGTAACAGGACCATGTCTACAATCCTCAATTCATTCTTTGTTTAACCCTTGAGAGTGCATACAGTGACTTAAGAATGAAAATATTTCTAAAGATATCGGTAAGTTTCAAGAAGTACAAGCAATAGGCAATTCTCACAAAGTAAAAAATAAATATTTCTACGACAAAGGTCACTGTGGTTAACCTCAGTAGTGAGAGACCATCAACAAATGATTTATGCCAAAAGTTTGACATGATGAAAATAATTCAATTTGTGACAGCTCAAAAAATTTGGGAAGAAAAAATACCAATAATTTGCACACATATAAAACATTGGTAAACACCTAAAAACACTGATAAAATATTATCACAATTTTAAGGTCAGATTAAGATGGGGATAATAAAATGTACCTGCAATCCATGGAGAATCTTTCTGTCTTCTGACATCTTTTAGACTCTTCAAGATAGTAGACTTTAGAAAGTCAAAGATCTGGATATACATTGGAAGAAGTTTGCAATGTTATAATAATAATTACAATAATCACATTTATATTAACAATATCTCATTTCTCATAGAAATCAACAATACTGTTACCTCCATAATATGTAATGTATAGCAAATTTTGACCAAATATATTTGATAATTCTGCAAACATTACAGGATGGAATCACATCATAATATTTGTTTAAAATATTCAGTTCTCATCTTTGCCCTTCAAACAAATGATCCTGAAATAAATCCAGGAAGTTACATACAATGCTACCATATTTTGGCAAATTCATCATTTTTTTTCAAAATTTGGCAAACCAATTGTCTAATAAACGGTTTTCGGAGGAACGAGAAGAAAAGATTCATATGTTCACTTATGGCCTCTGACTTGACAACCCCAACCCAATCGGATCACTTCCTTACAGTCATGTCTACTGACGTCAAATTTTTAGTTCCGCCTAAACAATAAGGTAACAGGTAAGGACAAAAAGAGTAGTGAGCCAGTGGTGACCCAAAATTGGCAAGGGGTATACAATCCTTTGCAAACATGAATAAGAAGTTCCCCTTGGAGTAATGACTAAATATGATTTCCAGACAGTAAGACTTACCTGTTCTTCAAATCTGTGGATCTGAGCTACAGACAGAGCAAGGGCTACACTGAACGGGGCTAGAATAATACTACAGTCTCTCTGCTGTCCACTCTAGTGATGGAAAGATACATTGGGAGATGAAGGGGAGACACACACAGAGAGAGAAAGAGAGAGAGAGAGAGAGAGAGAGAGAGAGAGGAGGGGGAGAGAAAGAGAAAAGGAGAGATAGGAGAAACATAGAAAATAAAGGTATGTACATAATTGAAATAGAGGACTATAGTTGATAGTACATGAATGAATAAAGCAACAAATTTTGATTTCATTATTCAGTAATTTAAAAAAACAAACAAACAAACAAAAACAGAATGTCAGACAACAATGTGGATCATTTTCATCCAGAGACAGAAAAAAGGGTGAAGCCAGCAAGACAATCTGTTTTTACCTTGAGGAACTTGATGAACTCCCTGCCAAGCTCCTGGTCCTGTTTGATGGAGAATGTGATGTGGATGATGATGGTCCCCTCAGTGTGACGCAGGAGCTCCTTGGAAAAACTGGAGGACACCAACTCTTCACTGCAAAGAGAGGTCGATCAAAGAACTTTTAGCTTAATACAAGTTGTATGATGGAAATGAGATGGAGATTATAAGTAAAAGTAATTTTTTTTTTAAAGTTCCTGGTCTGTTGGTAGTGTTTGAGGGAGAATATGATGTGGATGATAATGGTTCCCTCAGTGTGATGCAGGAGCTCCTTGGAGAAACTGGAGGACACCAACTCTTCCCTGCAATGAGAGGTCAAAGAACTTTCAGCTTTTCACCCAAACATGGTGGTTGAAGTATTACAGCGTTTATAATTAAACAAGTGAATGAGTAAATTACGCAATGCGTAATAAATGTCCCCGCCGGAAGTGCAGATCTGTGGAAATTAACTAGCCTGAACCCTAAGACTTCAGTGAAAAACTTTAGTGAATAAACTAATAATGTTACTGCATGCAAAAGAAGAGAATACCAACAATGCATGTATACAACTGAAATATAAAACATGAAAACATTATGAACCTTCAGCCATTTTGAATAAATTTGCATAAATTTGCATGAATAATGAATTTCAAAATTCTGTGTAGAAGTTTGGAAGCCCCCACCCAGCCCTATCAGATAAAACAATCGGAATCAAAATCCGATGTGAAATAGAGGAGAAGTAGCATTTGTCGTCAATTTTGAATAAATTTGCATAAATTTGCATAATTAATGAATTTCAAAATTCTGTGTAGAAGTTTGGAAGCCCCCATCCATCCCTATCAGATAAAACAATCAGAATCAAAATCCGAAGTGAAATAGAGGAGAAGTAGCATTTTTCGTCAATTTTGAATGAATTTGCATAAATTTGCATAATTAATGAATTTCAAAATTCTGTGTAGAAGTTTGGAAGCCCCGACCGAGCCCTATCAGATAAAACAATCGGAATCAAAATCCGATGTGAAATAGAGAAGTAGCATTTTTCGTCAATTTTGAATAAATTTGCATAAATTTGCATAATTAATGAATTTCAAAATTCTGTGTAGAAGTTTGGAAGCCCCCACCCAGCCCTATCAGATAAAACAATCGGAATCAAAATCCGATGTGAAATAGAGGAGAAGTAGCATTTTTCATCACTTTTGAATAAATTTGCATAAATTTGCATAATTAATGAATTTCAAAATTCTGTGTAGAAGTTTGGAAGCCCCCACCCAGCCCTATCAGATAAAACAATCGGAATCAAAATCGGCCAAGAAATGACGGAGAAGTAGCATTTTCTAACATTTGAGCACACACGGACAGACGGACGGACACACACACACACACACGCACACACGTACGGAGCCTGTTTCATAGTCCCCTCGCGAACTTCGTTCGGCGGGGACAATGATGCACAATCAATCCATTACTGGAATATGGACAGTGAGACAACCAAGAAAACAGTACAAGGGAGATATTTCTCAAGAAAATGAAATTGCCAGATTATGCAGATAACTACATGGATTTTTCACTTTTGTGTCAATCAAGCCTCTTTCACAAATTCCTGAAAAAAACTTCTTAAGACATCAAACTAAACAAATGAATCAAAGTAGACTTAAAATTTACCAATATTTTTTCTTTCTTATCAAACATTAAGAAAAGATTCATCTATAGTTCAGTCATATAAGAAGACTTTATGATATATGCTGAATATTACCTAAAATTTTGTACCCCTTCAAGAAAAGAATGAGTTAAAAAACCACAAAAACAAAACTTTGGAAAGGTTCTTCGGAAATTTGGCAAGTGTGCATCATCATACACATGTGCAAAACCACTTACTATTATCTATCATAAAAGAATTCTATAAATAGCGCAAGTAATCGGTACCTGGTATTCCCCACAAAGCGGGATTTCGACATACCCATTTCAGCAGTTGTTTTCTAACTGAGCTATTACTAAAGGGAGAACATATAAGCATAAGAGTGAGGTTAACTCATGGTGTAGCCGTGATAGTCTAGTGGTTAAGACATTACATTGTGAATGTAAAGACCCAGGTTCGAATCCTGGTCACTGCAAGCGCCATTTTTTCATCTCTTTTTCACACAGTGTGGAAGGTCTTATGTGTGCAATATAGATTGAAATTACTTATTTCCTGTGTCAATAAGGAGTTTTACACAATATATGCTGTCTTCCTCAAAATATCTATCAAGTACCTAATGAAATAAGGAATGTTGTAAACAAAAAGACAAAAGAATAACATACTAAATAAATATATAAAAAAAGAAACACAAGGAGAAAGAAAACAAATCTAAATAAAAAAATACATCTGTTTATCTTGGGTTGTTGTGTTTTCTGAAGTCGAGCAAAGAGCTTAGCTGATCCATATTACTTCATCTAATTCTGAGGAAAGTTACTCAAGACACATTTTTAAATGTTATGCAATATGCACAATACATGAAACTATCTATAAAATAGAGACCCTATGCCCTATTAGCTTGTATTCTGATTCCTAACATACTTTTAACAATTTTTTTATTCTTAGTCAGGTTCACATTAATACAAAACTGGAGGAAAATACATCAATAAAGAAGCCCCCCCCCCCAACACCCCCTCCTTTCACCCAATAAGAGAGCTTATTGATGCAATTGACCTTTGACATTTGGGACATTAACTGGTCTACTTATCTTTCTTGAGCGGAGTATTCCAAACTTTTAATATCTCCATGGCAATTTACAAGATATCAATGCAGCAGAAGAAATTGAATAAAAAAAATCACCTGTGACCTTTGACCTCTAACCAAATTCTATAAAATGACCTCTTTATTAAATTACAATGACAGATATACATACCTTCTGCACAGTAATGTGTTCTTACATTACCTATGGATCATAAGGGCAACATAAGCACAACATATTACCATGACCCTTCCACACTATGTATTCCATCTCAAAATCTTAAAATAAGGCAAGTTCAACATTTCATAAACATATTTCATTGTTGTTTACAATAGAAATCATGGCCATTGACCTCTGAATATAATCAGAGAATGACACAACCTTGTGCACCTAGTTAAAAGATAGAAAGGAATGGTAGAGGGAGATCCTACATGAATGCCCCCCCCCCCCACACACACAGACACTCAAATACATTGAAGGTCCAACTGATACACAATTCAACATGTCCAAGAGAACAGTTTCTTCAGTTTGGTCATTGGCCTAATTTACTGCATATATTTCATTCTTCAAAACAAAAAAGTATAATAAAGAAACTGATCTTACAATACCAGTGAACACATCAGGCACACTTGGCCTTTTGAATAAGAAAAAAAACCACCCATAAATAAAGTGTCCCACCCCCCCCCCCCTCCAAAAAAAAGTGCCTTCCACTCACCCATCCTCCTTGCCCTGACTCTCCTGCACCTCTCTGTCCTGTTTCAAGAACCCAGTGAGTCCCTCTAGGACGATTCAATTCTCTTGAAGCCTTTGGAAGACAGCAGAAGTAGCTGAAACACCAAGGGTGGTAACTTCCCCCTCCCTACCCCAAAAGAAATGCCTTTCACTCACTCATTCTCCTTTCCTTGTCTCTGCTGCACCTCTCTGTCCTGTTCTGCAAAGAACCCAGTAAGTCCCTCCAGGACAATCCTCTTGTGGCCTTTGGAGGACAGTAGAAGTAGCTGATACACCAATGGTGGTAACTCCTGGAGGTCCACATGCTTCAGAACCCTCAGAAGCTTGTTGATGACAAACTGGAGCTGGTCACTGCTCAAGGGTATTTCTCTGCAGAATGGAATGCATCGAGAATATGTTGTTTTTTTTTTTGTTAATCTGCATAGATCTACTATCAAACATAATATTTGGTGTCACACACTCATATCTTTCTAAGACATGCAACAGTGTCTTTTTTTTTTTCTTTTCTTTTCTTTTCTTTTTTCTTTTTTTTTTTTTTTTTGGGGGGGGAGGGTAAGCTTCTATGTGCATTTATCTATGAAGAATTAAATGTATTATTATTATTATTAAGTATTTGGCATCACCTGTGCCTGGGAGGGGAAAAGCAAGCTGAATCATTGTAACCCTCTGGTCTCGCCTCCCGATATAACTGATTGGGACGTGCAGGTGTACCGCTACACCAGGGTTTCTCCCTACTCTTCATCGAATAGTGGAATGGGTTCTTAACATGCTAAGGTGGTGACTCTCCTTTACACGGGGCCTCCATTTAACGTCCTATCTGAGGGACAGAGTGTTTTCCACTGTAACATAGCCTGCGTCTATGAAACGGGGGGGGGGGGGGGGCACGTTAACACACAGCGCAGGCTTCGGTCATCCGCCTGGGGTGGATCGACAGGCAGACACTTTGCAAACTGAGCCAACTCCCGTCCTCCTCCTATTCCTGAATGAATTAGTTGTTATAATTATAATTTGACGAACAGGATGCTCTCCATATGAAAAAAAAAGATATATAAAACAAAAACATAATGTTTGAAGAACTTGAAATAAAAAATCTCCAAATATTAGATTTAACAATGTGCTACTACACACATGATGAAAGTGTAGATCAGTCATTGACCTAATCATATGACTTCTTACCTGAAAACAGATGCCAGGTGAATGGCACACTGAGATTCCCATCTGTAAATAGAGAGAAAAAAAATAGCAATGCCACAAAATATATAATATACCAAAGTTCATTTATGGTAAATACAAGTACATGAATACAAATATGCCTTCACCATGCCTTTCAACAATTAATCTGTTAACTTCCTTTTGCCACTTATTGCATAATAATAACCAGTGTTGGGTCCAAGAGCAAAGGGTCTGAGATCAAGATCAAGATCAAGATCAGACAGCCCGAGATCCAGATCAAGATCAAGATCTGCAGCTCAAGACCGAGATCAGAACATCTGAGATCAAGATCAGATATGTCCGAGATCGAGATCAAGATCGAGGTTACTGAAGCCGATCTCGAGACTGGTCTCGAGATCAAGATCAATCTCGAGGTATCCAACAATGAGTCGTGTTTTCACCGATTGGTGGACGATTTTAAAAGCTTTTTCGTTTGATAATTTACATAACAACGTTGATCTCGAGCAATCTCGAGCGAAAATTCCAAGAACAGAAGCTCCGAGATCAAGATCAAGATCAAGACCAACACCTTCGAGATCAAGAACAAGATCGAGGTTACTGATGCCGATCTCGAGACTGGTCTTGAGATAAAGATCGATCTCGAGGTACCCAACAACTGATAATAACCTTACTTGATAATATTATATTATTTCATCGGAAAGCGATTATGATAAACAGAAATGTTTTAATTGAGCTTGGAAATTTTCAAGCTTACAACCTTTTACCCACTTACATCAAATCAGGTCAACAACTTCTAATGATGCACTAATGACAAAGAAGTTTAAAGGGTATCAATAATATTTTGCTCTGTATGTTAGAGGTTCCAAGTTGTTATACCTATATCCATATATGGGTTTCAAATATTACTTCTGTAAATAGATATTGCAAGTTTAATTACAATCTCTATTAGTGTAAAAGTGACTTGTGAGTAGACTACTCGACGCACCCGTTCACACACGCCAAGATAAGGGCTTTGCGCGGAACCCGACTCGAGAGTTCTGTTCTGCCCGCACGCGAACCTTCATGTCCTTCATACTCCTTAACTGTTGATAGAATGCCCTATGAAGTTCTTTGAGATTGATTTTATATTTTCTAGCTGCACACAAATTATTTTTTTTCCAGGTGAGTGGTACACTTTAAGTAAAAGCAGCCTATTTTCATGTACAATGATCTCTGTAAGCTTTGATCCAAATGAGCCTAAGACTTGTTCAGCTCATCTCCTATGATGATGCATACTGAAAAGAAGTTCAGTTATTGCTTTATGAATGTATGCACAACTGCAAGGGTTTTGATACAGGGCCCCGTTTCATAAAACTTGTTATCAATAACAAGTTACAATAACCGTTGTAAGCTACCAAAATCCTTGAATCTGATTGGCTGAGTGAATTTGTCATAGAAATGAGGCAGTTGTTATTGATAACAAGTTTATCAAAAGGGCCCAGTGAAATTAATTGAAGGAGGAAGGATAGAAACACACACACACACACACAAAACAAAAAAAGCAAACTTGCCTGCAGGAGCAGAAATTATTCAGCAGATGATCTTTGAACTCTTGACCCGACATCCGGTTGGAGTCCTTGGTAACTGTATCCATGGCAGCCAGTGTGGAGATCACTTTGGGAAGTAGCTCAAATGCCCTGGTCGGAAAAAAACAAATTGTACAAAAGCTTACAAGGATGTACTGGTACCTTAAGATAGAGTCTAAATTAGCTTTTTTCTGTATCGCTTATTTATTTTCCTCCAATGTCACTTTCATCATCGAAATCTGCATAACATCAATTTCCCCATATTTTCATACTACTTTACTGTAGTGGTTAGGAGATTTTGAAATTGTATAGCAGTATTAATGTGATAACCAGAATATGATCATTAGGAGAAAAAAAAAGTCGAAAACAACAACAAAGGATAAACAGCAACAATTTAAATACTGACGCTGAGTATTAGAATACAGGATAATATTTGGTAAATCGTAAGTAACTAATAAAAAAAATATCTAATAATTACCTGCCATTTCTGATATCTTTTGATTTCACGACATCCATGAACATGTCTGCTATTTCAACCAAGCAGGATGCTGGAAAGTTGCCAACCTGCAGAGCACAACAGAGATTACACACAAGAAAATAAATTTTACTTTTACATGAAACCGTAGTCAAAATCTTTTTATTTGTGATTCATTCATTCTAAAATGCATTGTTCAGCCAAATTTTAGCAAACTGGAAACCTTGGTTAATACATCACTCTACTAATGGATTCAAATTTAAATGGATGTCTCTTTCCAGAACTTGTGATAAATTCTCTTTTTCATATTATACATGATATGGTTCGAATCTACTTTGGAGACATCAGTAGTAGATAAGTCAGGCAAGCCTCTAGCAAATGTTTTTCTTGTCAAAAGAAATGTGTTTTTCAAGAAGCATTTAAAAAATCAGTAAACTGGTTTGTCAAGGGATGGGGGTTTTCTTGAAGTACAGTACAGTAGGAAAGTCTTATACCATTAAGTAAACACAAGAATAGCCAGTTTTAAACATGTACAGGATCAACGGATTTTAGAATGGTAGCTTTGAGGAAACCAAATCTGAAACACCATTCCTTACTCTTATCCGGCTCACCCTAATCCTGACCCGAATTCTGGTTTCCATATTTTATAGCATACCACTAACTTCTTGACCAAATAAGATCATCAGGGTATTTTTGCAGACGATTAGACATGACTCTCTCTCTCTCTTGACATTAATCAAGTTCAGCAATGTTGCATCTTTGTTTTCTTTAATCAGATTTGTAAATGAATTACTGAATCACTGTCGATATGCAGTTCCAATATAACTGGAAACTAAACTACAATAACATCGGAAGTACTAACCTCTATTAGTAGGTAACCGATGATCTCTGAAGCCATCCTGCTGCTCACTTCTTGGCCACCCAGGATCTTGAGGGCGCTCTTGCAGAGCACAAGTCGACATGACTCCCCTTTCTCTGAATCACCTGAGGAGCTTTGGAACACAGCCTGGAGAAAAGCTGCAGCATCCCCGCTCTTACCAGCAAGCACCGTCTGCCTGAATTCAAGTGACAGCTATAACAGATGACAAGAAAAAGGGATAAAAATTAAAAAACCTTATCACAGTGACCTTCTGTCTCTCCTCTGGGTGTAATTGTATAGAGGATGTCAGAAGTTGGATGAGCTCGAATTCTCTAAAACTCAATTACGACAAGTCTGAATTCTTACTTTTTGGTTCTAAAGCCCAACTTTCAAAAGTAAACATACCTTCCATTATTAATATTGGTGATTCACTTATAGATAGAAGTGAATCTTGTAGAAACTTAGGTGTAATGTTTGACTCCACTTATGTCAATGTCCAACCATGTGTCAAATACTTGTAAATCTGTACCAGCTTCGAAATTTAGGAATAATCCGTAAATACCTCACACGTTCTGCTACTGAAAATGCCCTCATTTCATCTTGTTTAGATTTTCGTAATTCTCTTATGTACCACCTGCCTCAAACTCAACTTTCATGTTGCAAAGATTACAGAATACTGCTGTCCGTACTGTTACGTTATCAAAGAGGTCTAACCACATAACTCCCATTTTACAATCCCTCCATTGGCTTCCGGTGCAGTTTCATACAATATTTAAGATTTTATTACTTGTATTTCATAGTTTGCATGGTACTTCCCCCAAGTACAACGCCAACTTGTTCACCTTCCACAATCCTCCAAGACAGCTTAGGTCTGCTAACTCTTCCCTTTTTGTTGTACTCAAAAACAAAGAAATCATGGGGTGATCGATCATTTGTATGTGCAGGATAAACTCTTTGGAATCAGCCACCACAGCCTCTAAAAGACATATCACCTCTAAACTCCTTCAAGTCTTCACTAAAAACACACTTGTTCAAAACTGCATTTGATTAATTTGTCAATGTTTTTCATGTTTCCTCATTGTATCTATGTTGTTCATGTATATTTCAATTTCTTGTACTCTGTATTACTGTACTCTTCCTCTACTTTTACAGCGCCTTGAGCATTTTGCATAATGGAAATGGCACTTCATAAATACCCAATATTATTATTATTATTATTATTATTATTATTATTGATTGGGAAATGAAAGTATACTATAACTCCTTGGTTTATCCCTAATCTTTACATAGAGCACAGTGGGTTCTTCACATGCAAAGATTGTGGCTCTCCTACAAAGGGCACCTCTATTTGAAATTCCATCCAAGGGAAGAAGAAAGAGATCAATACCTTACACAAAGGCGCTGACTTGGCCTTGAGGCTTGAACACAGGTTACCAGTTTCCAAAACCCAGATCCTACCCACTTCAGTGACTAGGTCCTTACAACATAAGCAACATAAGCATTACAAAAAGAATCACCCAAATTTATCTAAGTATGATTAAATGTAATAACCATTTCCACATTACTTGATACAGGATTATCTCTTTGGTACATTTTTTTTATTTCTGAGATGAAAAATTAAGGACATAAAAATGCTTGTTTCTCCTTCCAATTTCACTGATTTCATTACTGATACACGCTTCTTCAGTCATCAACAAATAATTCCCAATGTGACCCTGAGTGAATGAACAAGGTTATTTTGGATAACCTCGTACATGAAGAAAAGGTCCTTACCTCTCCTGGCTTGAGTCCATTCAAGTATTTCTCCACGTTGGCTACATTGCCTTGTCTGGACAACTGCAGAACCTTGGACATGATCATAAATTTCTCATCTGGAAAACAAGAAAAAAGGATAGTCTACAATTCAAAGATTTTAAGGTTGATCTAATGGAAAGGCAACAGGTTTTGTTGTTAATCATCGTAGAAAACCTAAAATATGCTAATACAGTGAAACCTGTTTATAAAGACCACTCAAGGGAGACAAGAAAAGCGGTCTTTATGAGCAGGTGGTCTTTATGGACAGGTTCCTTTAATACATGTTTCAATGAGAAACACTTTTCAAGAGAAACAAAAATTGTGGTCTTTATAGACAGGTGGTCTTTCTATAAAGATTTTAAGATCGATCTAATGGAAAGGCAACAGGTTTTGTTGTTAATCATCGTAGCAAACCTAAAATATGCTAATACATGTACTTGCAAATAAGAATAACTGCACAGAAAAATCTGACTTCCGTGAACAAAATTGCCCTAAGCAAGATTTAATTTTCTTAAATTTTCCAGACTAGTCTACCTGATTCAGGGACTCTTCAACTCTTACTGTGGTACAAATTTGGGGATTCAGAATTGAAATTGAAATTTTAAATAATTATTTTCCTCTCATGTATGAATTATCTTGAGATAAGCTTGTACATTAAGTGAACCAATAACAAAAACATATCTAAGTTTAATTAGACTGAAGTGGACACATCCACACTGATACACACAAAACCTATCGAAGCCGATTTCCCAGGCCCAGCCGTTAAACTTATTGTGGAGTACAAGGCTACAAGCTTATCTGAAGACATCTGAAGATAAGCTGGTAGTGGTACATGATGAGTGGACTAACTTTAAGTTTGTGCGTGTGTTTGTGTGTGTGTTTTTCTGTGAGAAAGACCCCGCCCCGTCTAGATCTAGACTAAAATAAAATTTAAAACCCCGTCTAAAAAACAGGGGGAACAGACACGAAAAAGCGCTTGTGGGACTGGGCAAAAACGAAGCACTGTTTTGGGTGATGCGTATACCGGAACAAAGTAACAATTTATAGCTCGGAAATAATACCATCTACAACTTCACATCAACACTGGCAATTTTCTGTCAAAAGAGTAAAGTGACAATTCACAAAACACAAAATATTATTACCTGGATCTGTGAGTGACTGTGGGCTTAGCTAAAATTCAGATAAAGCGCGCGCCGTCACGATTACGCATGCCCAGTACATACAGGTGACAAAAAAGTTCTTTCAGATATCAATGACTGTTTGGTAGTTCATGTAGGGTCCATGGGTATGCATGTACTTTCTTCTCTTTTTTTCAATCTATGTATTTATTCAAACAAAATCATTAATTACAATATTTTCAAGAAATAATGAGAACGATTACAGTGTAAAATAAGAAAGGGTGTACTTTACTCAGTGTACTGTACTTGTTAGCGATACAGAACTACATGTAATTATAAATTCACATAGTATTTTCACTATATTCACGGGCAGATCATGGGGGACTACTCTTTTTTTCAGGCCCATGAACGGGGGTCTGTAGATTTTCATCTCACTTTTTACTAAGTTAGTTTCACAAGTCCCCCCCCCCCCCTCCAACCTGCCCGCTCCATTCTCTTATTAGTCAAATTTCCTTGAAATTCCATTGAGCCAACAATCCATTTTTGTGATTTCTCTACTTCCACATAATAATCTTTTATAAAGTTTATTGGACAGCCAGTTAATCTGAAACATAATCATGATAATATAGTTTTCTTTGTGTCCATTGGCCGGAATTATATGTAATTCATATCAAATTTCAAAAGTACTGAGCGGACTATTTCGTGGATTTTTTTTCATTGAAAGGTAATTATTAGGCTCATCAATTTCATCGCGACGTTTCACTGCGATATTTAAATAGCATCAGTGAGTAAGTACTATAAAGACAAATTATGTTTATAAGCCTATTGTTTCAATATCCTCATGAATTATTTCATGAGATGATGCTGTTTAAAATTTTATCATTAGACAATGCAGATGATTTGATGATTCATTAGTGACGGTAATATAATAGTTAGGTCTGCACATGAGGACTGGTGACAATTAAACATAGGCCCTATTTCGTTAATGCATGGGAAAGCCCATACAACCTTATAAACGCAGTGGCGGATCTACGGGGGGGGGGGGGCTGTCAAGTAAACATTTAATGTGCATAGGAAAACCAAAAAAAAAGAGAAAAAATAGAGCATGCAAGTATGCTTAAAATCGCAAGCTGACAACCCTAAAAATGAAAAATCTCCCTACTGTTGGAGGGGGGTATCCCCCCCCCCTCCCACACCCTCCCCCCTCGCTCGCTTCGCTTGCTCGGACTTGGTCGCTACGCTCCCTCGCAATACCCAGCTCAGCCCCTCAAACCCCCCCCCCTTGGAAAAAAGCTAGATCCGCCCCTGAAACGATGCCTTTTGTGCTGATTATATCTACCTTGACAAAATACCATTCATTACAAAAGAGAAAAACATGTCTACGTGATTAAGCATCAATTAAAGTGATTGATTAACTTTGTGAAAAATTGTAAAATTAGCTCAAATGCCAGTGAATTGTGTGCAGTCCTCTAACTACATATATAATGAAGGATATGTGAAAGTATGAGAGAAAATGGAACCGTTTACTATCCTAAAAAAGAGAAAATAGCGATCAATCGCTAGCGCAAGTCGCTCGGCTTCTTCGCTGCGCTGCAGTCACAAAAACCAAGCACCGGCACTTGGCGATTTCAGAGCGGGTTTCCAGCCCGTGCGGTATTCTGTCATAGAGCGAGGTATGCCAACCGTAAGAGTTCTTTAGGGTTCGGTGGTACTCTATCCCGACATCAATGTTCAATCGTAAATATCTTGATATATAAACGACCGATCAGCTTATAAAACTCAGGCGATTCCTGTCTGAGCTAAAGGTTTGCAATTATGATTACAGCATTAGCTGGAACAGTGATTTTTTTTTCAATCCTGGGCAAAGTTAATCAATGAATGAACAGTTTTTGGAATGTACCTGTAAAAGATATAGTTAGAAAGTGATAGTAATTATTGCGATATTTTCGTCAATGTCTAGTCTAAATACAGCCTATTCACTCATCCCTTTATATCTGATGACAGATCCTTTATATTTTATGAGATATCCTTTATAATAGATCTATCATTGAAATAGGTCAGTGACTCAAATGAATCGATTATCGACAATGTTACATTTCCTCTTGGGTTTGAGAAAGTTGGAAAATATATATTATAATGAGAAAGTCAGTCTTCTCTCATTCTATAACGATAAAGTCCTGTATGATTTTGTGCCTATAGTCAGTTTCTGTTTCAGTCTTTGAGTTGTCAATTAAAGATGAATAATAGTTCGTTTTGGGTCTCATCTTCCGACGCATGATATTATTGATTACAGAATTTTGTATCCCCGACTCTTTTGCTGAGGGGCGAAATCTATTTTGGTGGAGGGTTAGGGTTAGGGTTAGGGTTAGGGTTAGGGTTAGGGTTAGGGTTAGGGTTAGGGTTAGGGTTAGGGTTAGGTGGAGGTACTATACACCTCTTGCCCCACATATATAGTACCACCTTCAAACTAGGAAATCATTAGTCATTGACAACAACACAACAGCAACAACACAAACAACAACAGTGACAACAACAACAACAGCAGGCAGCAGCAGCAACAACAACAGCTACTACTCCTACTACTATTTCTACTACTATACTACTACTACTGCTGCTGCTGCTGCTGCTGCTGCTGCTACTACTACTACTACTACTACTACTACTACTACTATACTACTACTACTACTACTACTACTACTATACTACTACTACTACTACTACTACTACTACTACTACTATACTACTATACTACTACTACTACTACTACTATAATACTACTAATATTACTACTACTACTACTACTACTACTACTATAATACTACTAATATTACTACTACTACTACTACTACTACTACTACTACTACTATACTACTACTATACTACTACTACTACTACTACAACTTCTTCTACGTACTGCTATACTGCTACAAATTTGACTTTTACTAAAACAGGGTCATGAAAAAAGCAACAACTCAAAATGAAAATCGCCTCTTTGGGCGAATGAACCCTAATATGAAATTGCGTGTATAAAGGAATATTATTAATCCTAAATAATCAGACATTATAATAATTTTAAAGCAAAAAAAAAAAAGAAGAAAAAAAAATAGAACCATACTGTATGTAGCCTAAAAACAATCACAACAAAACTGAAAAGTACAAGAATTCTATATATAGACAAGAACATGAAGAATATGGACTTACACAAGGAAATGAAGAGGTGAGATTGAATAGGTAAGAGGGATAGAGACATGCAGAGCCAGGGAAAGATGAAGGGCAATTACCCCCCCCCCCTCCCCCTCCCCCTCCCCCACTGCGTCAGCTCAAGTACGTAGAGGCTTGATGTTTCAATTTGCCCCAATGCTTCCCTTGCCCTCAGCAGTTGGTCAAAAACACTACCAGTATTACATACCTAAATTATGTTTACACACAATATATGCATATATAAAACAGACAGGGGTGGATCCGGGGGGGGGGGGGGGCAAATCGGCCGCTGCCCCCTTTTGAAACCCAACTGGCATATTATATATATGTATATATATATATATATATATATATATATATATATATATATATATATATATATATATTTATATATATATATATGGAATTACACAAGGAAATGAAGAGGTGAGATTGAATAGGTAAGAGGGATAGAGACATGCAGAGCCAGGGAGAGATGAAGGGCAATTACCCCCCCCCCCCCTCCCCCTATATAATGAAGGATATGTGAAAGTATGAGAGAAAATGGAACCCGTTTACTATCCTAAAAAAGAGAAAATAGCGATCAATCGCTAGCGCAAGTCGCTCGGCTTCTTCGCTGCGCTGCAGTCACAAAAACCAAGCACCGGCACTTGGCGATTTGAGAGCGGGTTTCCAGCCCGTGCGGTATTCTGTCATAGAGCGAGGTATGCCAACCGTAAGAGTTCTTTAGGGTTCGGTGGTACTCTATCCCGACATCAATGTTCAATCGTAAATATCTTGATATATAAACGACCGATCAGCTTATAAAACTCAGGCGATTCCTGTCTGAGCTAAAGGTTTGCAATTATGATTACAGCATTAGCTGGAACAGTGATTTTTTTTTTCAATCCTGGGCAAAGTTAATCAATGAATGAACAGTTTTTGGAATGTACCTGTAAAAGATATAGTTAGAAAGTGATAGTAATTATTGCGATATTTTCGTCAATGTCTAGTCTAAATACAGCCTATTCACTCATCCCTTTATATCTGATGACAGATCCTTTATATTTTATGAGATATCCTTTATAATAGATCTATTATTGAAATAGGTCAGTGACTCAAATGAATCAATTATCGACAATGTTACATTTCCTCTTGGGTTTGAGAAAGTTGGAAAATATATATTATAATGAGAAAGTCAGTCTTCTCTCATTCTATAACGATAAAGTCCTGTATGATTTTGTGCCTATAGTCAGTTTCTGTTTCAGTCTTTGAGTTGTCAATTAAAGATGAATAATAGTTCGTTTTGGGTCTCATCTTCCGACGCATGATATTATTGATTACAGAATTTTGTATCCCCGACTCTTTTGCTGAGGGGCGAAATCTATTTTGGTGGAGGGTTAGGGTTAGGGTTAGGGTTAGGGTTAGGGTTAGGGTTAGGGTTAGGGTTAGGGTTAGGGTTAGGGTTAGGGTTAGGGTTAGGTGGAGGTACTATACACCTCTTGCCCCACATATATAGTACCACCTTCAAACTAGGAAATCATTAGTCATTGACAACAACACAACAGCAACAACACAAACAACAACAGTGACAACAACAACAACAGCAGGCAGCAGCAGCAACAACAACAGCTACTACTCCTACTACTATTTCTACTACTATACTACTACTACTGCTGCTGCTGCTGCTGCTGCTGCTGCTACTACTACTACTACTACTACTACTACTATACTACTACTACTACTACTACTACTACTATACTACTACTACTACTACTACTACTACTACTACTACTATACTACTATACTACTACTACTACTACTACTATAATACTACTAATATTACTACTACTACTACTACTACTACTACTATAATACTACTAATATTACTACTACTACTACTACTACTACTACTACTACTACTATACTACTACTATACTACTACTACTACTACTACAACTTCTTCTACGTACTGCTATACTGCTACAAATTTGACTTTTACTAAAACAGGGTCATGAAAAAAGCAACAACTCAAAATGAAAATCGCCTCTTTGGGCGAATGAACCCTAATATGAAATTGCGTGTATAAAGGAATATTATTAATCCTAAATAATCAGACATTATAATAATTTTAAAGCAAAAAAAAAAAAGAAGAAAAAAAAATAGAACCATACTGTATGTAGCCTAAAAACAATCACAACAAAACTGAAAAGTACAAGAATTCTATATATAGACAAGAACATGAAGAATATGGACTTACACAAGGAAATGAAGAGGTGAGATTGAATAGGTAAGAGGGATAGAGACATGCAGAGCCAGGGAAAGATGAAGGGCAATTACCCCCCCCCCCTCCCCCTCCCCCTCCCCCACTGCGTCAGCTCAAGTACGTAGAGGCTTGATGTTTCAATTTGCCCCAATGCTTCCCTTGCCCTCAGCAGTTGGTCAAAAACACTACCAGTATTACATACCTAAATTATGTTTACACACAATATATGCATATATAAAACAGACAGGGGTGGATCCGGGGGGGGGGGCAAATCGGCCGCTGCCCCCTTTTGAAACCCAACTGGCATATTATATATATGTATATATATATATATATATATATATATATATATATATATATATATTTATATATATATATATATGGAATTACACAAGGAAATGAAGAGGTGAGATTGAATAGGTAAGAGGGATAGAGACATGCAGAGCCAGGGAGAGATGAAGGGCAATTACCCCCCCCCCCCCCCCTCCCCCTATATAATGAAGGATATGTGAAAGTATGAGAGAAAATGGAACCCGTTTACTATCCTAAAAAAGAGAAAATAGCGATCAATCGCTAGCGTAAGTCGCTCGGCTTCTTCGCTGCGCTGCAGTCACAAAAACCAAGCACCGGCACTTGGCGATTTGAGAGCGGGTTTCCAGCCCGTGCGGTATTCTGTCATAGAGCGAGGTATGCCAACCGTAAGAGTTCTTTAGGGTTCGGTGGTACTCTATCCCGACATCAATGTTCAATCGTAAATATCTTGATATATAAACGACCGATCAGCTTATAAAACTCAGGCGATTCCTGTCTGAGCTAAAGGTTTGCAATTATGATTACAGCATTAGCTGGAACAGTGATTTTTTTTTTCAATCCTGGGCAAAGTTAATCAATGAATGAACAGTTTTTGGAATGTACCTGTAAAAGATATAGTTAGAAAGTGATAGTAATTATTGCGATATTTTCGTCAATGTCTAGTCTAAATACAGCCTATTCACTCATCCCTTTATATCTGATGACAGATCCTTTATATTTTATGAGATATCCTTTATAATAGATCTATTATTGAAATAGGTCAGTGACTCAAATGAATCAATTATCGACAATGTTACATTTCCTCTTGGGTTTGAGAAAGTTGGAAAATATATATTATAATGAGAAAGTCAGTCTTCTCTCATTCTATAACGATAAAGTCCTGTATGATTTTGTGCCTATAGTCAGTTTCTGTTTCAGTCATTGAGTTGTCAATTAAAGATGAATAATAGTTCGTTTTGGGTCTCATCTTCCGACGCATGATATTATTGATTACAGAATTTTGTATCCCCGACTCTTTTGCTGAGGGGCGAAATCTATTTTGGTGGAGGGTTAGGGTTAGGGTTAGGGTTAGGGTTAGGGTTAGGGTTAGGGTTAGGGTTAGGGTTAGGGTTAGGGTTAGGGTTAGGGTTAGGGTTAGGGTTAGGGTTAGGTGGAGGTACTATACACCTCTTGCCCCACATATATAGTACCACCTTCAAACTAGGAAATCATTAGTCATTGACAACAACACAACAGCAACAACACAAACAACAACAGTGACAACAACAACAACAGCAGGCAGCAGCAGCAACAACAACAGCTACTACTCCTACTACTATTTCTACTACTATACTACTACTACTGCTGCTGCTGCTGCTGCTGCTGCTACTACTACTACTACTACTACTACTATACTACTACTACTACTACTACTACTATACTACTACTACTACTACTACTACTACTACTACTACTATACTACTATACTACTACTACTACTACTACTATAATACTACTAATATTACTACTACTACTACTACTATAATACTACTAATATTACTACTACTACTACTACTACTACTATAATACTACTAATATTACTACTACTACTACTACTACTACTACTACTATACTACTACTATACTACTACTACTACTACTACAACTTCTTCTACGTACTGCTATACTGCTACAAATTTGACTTTTACTAAAACAGGGTCATGAAAAAAGCAACAACTCAAAATGAAAATCGCCTCCTTGGGCGAATGAACCCTAATATGAAATTGCGTGTATAAAGGAAAACATATTATTAATCCTAAATAATCAGACATTATAATAATTTTAAAGCAAAAAAAAAAAAGAAGAAAAAAAAATAGAACCATACTGTATGTAGCCTAAAAACAATCACAACAAAACTGAAAAGTACAAGAATTCTATATATAGACAAGAACATGAAGAATATGGACTTACACAAGGAAATGAAGAGGTGAGATTGAATAGGTAAGAGGGATAGAGATATGCAGAGCCAGGGAAAGATGAAGGGCAATTACCCCCCCCCCCTCCCCCCTCCCCCTCCCCCACTGCGTCAGCTCAAGTACGTAGAGGCTTGATGTTTCAATTTGCCCCAATGCTTCCCTTGCCCTCAGTTGGTCAAAAACACTACCAGTATTACATACCTAAATTATGTTTACACACAATATATGCATATATAAAACAGACAGGGGTGGATCCGGGGGGGGGGGGGGGCGAATCGGCCGCTGCCCCCTTTTGAAACCCAACTGGCATATTATATATATGTATATATATATATATATATATATATATATATATATATATATATATATTTATATATATATATATATGGAATTACACAAGGAAATGAAGAGGTGAGATTGAATAGGTAAGAGGGATAGAGACATGCAGAGCCAGGGAGAGATGAAGGGCAATTACCCCCCCCCCCCCCTCCCCCTATATAATGAAGGATATGTGAAAGTATGAGAGAAAATGGAACCCGTTTACTATCCTAAAAAAGAGAAAATAGCGATCAATCGCTAGCGCAAGTCGCTCGGCTTCTTCGCTGCGCTGCAGTCACAAAAACCAAGCACCGGCACTTGGCGATTTCAGAGCGGGTTTCCAGCCCGTGCGGTATTCTGTCATAGAGCGAGGTATGCCAACCGTAAGAGTTCTTTAGGGTTCGGTGGTACTCTATCCCGACATCAATGTTCAATCGTAAATATCTTGATATATAAACGACCGATCAGCTTATAAAACTCAGGCGATTCCTGTCTGAGCTAAAGGTTTGCAATTATGATTACAGCATTAGCTGGAACAGTGATTTTTTTTTTCAATCCTGGGCAAAGTTAATCAATGAATGAACAGTTTTTGGAATGTACCTGTAAAAGATATAGTTAGAAAGTGATAGTAATTATTGCGATATTTTCGTCAATGTCTAGTCTAAATACAGCCTATTCACTCATCCCTTTATATCTTATGACAGATCCTTTATATTTTATGAGATATCCTTTATAATAGATCTATTATTGAAATAGGTCAGTGACTCAAATGAATCGATTATCGACAATGTTACATTTCCTCTTGGGTTTGAGAAAGTTGGAAAATATATATTATAATGAGAAAGTCAGTCTTCTCTCATTCTATAACGATAAAGTCCTGTATGATTTTGTGCCTATAGTCAGTTTCTGTTTCAGTCTTTGAGTTGTCAATTAAAGATGAATAATAGTTCGTTTTGGGTCTCATCTTCCGACGCATGATATTATTGATTACAGAATTTTGTATCCCCGACTCTTTTGCTGAGGGGCGAAATCTATTTTGGTGGAGGGTTAGGGTTAGGGTTAGGGTTAGGGTTAGGGTTAGGGTTAGGGTTAGGGTTAGGGTTAGGGTTAGGTGGAGGTACTATACACCTCTTGCCCCACATATATAGTACCACCTTCAAACTAGGAAATCATTAGTCATTGACAACAACACAACAGCAACAACACAAACAACAACAGTGACAACAACAACAACAGCAGGCAGCAGCAGCAACAACAACAGCTACTACTCCTACTACTATTTCTACTACTATACTACTACTACTGCTGCTGCTGCTGCTGCTGCTGCTGCTACTACTACTACTACTACTACTACTACTATACTACTACTACTACTACTACTACTACTATACTACTACTACTACTACTACTACTACTACTACTACTATACTACTATACTACTACTACTACTACTACTATAATACTACTAATATTACTACTACTACTACTACTACTACTACTATAATACTACTAATATTACTACTACTACTACTACTACTACTACTACTACTACTATACTACTACTATACTACTACTACTACTACTACAACTTCTTCTACGTACTGCTATACTGCTACAAATTTGACTTTTACTAAAACAGGGTCATGAAAAAAGCAACAACTCAAAATGAAAATCGCCTCTTTGGGCGAATGAACCCTAATATGAAATTGCGTGTATAAAGGAATATTATTAATCCTAAATAATCAGACATTATAATAATTTTAAAGCAAAAAAAAAAAAGAAGAAAAAAAAATAGAACCATACTGTATGTAGCCTAAAAACAATCACAACAAAACTGAAAAGTACAAGAATTCTATATATAGACAAGAACATGAAGAATATGGACTTACACAAGGAAATGAAGAGGTGAGATTGAATAGGTAAGAGGGATAGAGACATGCAGAGCCAGGGAAAGATGAAGGGCAATTACCCCCCCCCCCCTCCCCCTCCCCCTCCCCCACTGCGTCAGCTCAAGTACGTAGAGGCTTGATGTTTCAATTTGCCCCAATGCTTCCCTTGCCCTCAGCAGTTGGTCAAAAACACTACCAGTATTACATACCTAAATTATGTTTACACACAATATATGCATATATAAAACAGACAGGGGTGGATCCGGGGGGGGGGGGGGCAAATCGGCCGCTGCCCCCTTTTGAAACCCAACTGGCATATTATATATATGTATATATATATATATATATATATATATATATATATATATATATATATATATATATTTATATATATATATATATGGAATTACACAAGGAAATGAAGAGGTGAGATTGAATAGGTAAGAGGGATAGAGACATGCAGAGCCAGAGAGAGATGAAGGGCAATTACCCCCCCCCCCCCTCCCCCTATATAATGAAGGATATGTGAAAGTATGAGAGAAAATGGAACCCGTTTACTATCCTAAAAAAGAGAAAATAGCGATCAATCGCTAGCGTAAGTCGCTCGGCTTCTTCGCTGCGCTGCAGTCACAAAAACCAAGCACCGGCACTTGGCGATTTGAGAGCGGGTTTCCAGCCCGTGCGGTATTCTGTCATAGAGCGAGGTATGCCAACCGTAAGAGTTCTTTAGGGTTCGGTGGTACTCTATCCCGACATCAATGTTCAATCGTAAATATCTTGATATATAAACGACCGATCAGCTTATAAAACTCAGGCGATTCCTGTCTGAGCTAAAGGTTTGCAATTATGATTACAGCATTAGCTGGAACAGTGATTTTTTTTTTCAATCCTGGGCAAAGTTAATCAATGAATGAACAGTTTTTGGAATGTACCTGTAAAAGATATAGTTAGAAAGTGATAGTAATTATTGCGATATTTTCGTCAATGTCTAGTCTAAATACAGCCTATTCACTCATCCCTTTATATCTGATGACAGATCCTTTATATTTTATGAGATATCCTTTATAATAGATCTATTATTGAAATAGGTCAGTGACTCAAATGAATCAATTATCGACAATGTTACATTTCCTCTTGGGTTTGAGAAAGTTGGAAAATATATATTATAATGAGAAAGTCAGTCTTCTCTCATTCTATAACGATAAAGTCCTGTATGATTTTGTGCCTATAGTCAGTTTCTGTTTCAGTCATTGAGTTGTCAATTAAAGATGAATAATAGTTCGTTTTGGGTCTCATCTTCCGACGCATGATATTATTGATTACAGAATTTTGTATCCCCGACTCTTTTGCTGAGGGGCGAAATCTATTTTGGTGGAGGGTTAGGGTTAGGGTTAGGGTTAGGGTTAGGGTTAGGGTTAGGGTTAGGGTTAGGGTTAGGGTTAGGGTTAGGGTTAGGGTTAGGGTTAGGGTTAGGGTTAGGGTTAGGTGGAGGTACTATACACCTCTTGCCCCACATATATAGTACCACCTTCAAACTAGGAAATCATTAGTCATTGACAACAACACAACAGCAACAACACAAACAACAACAGTGACAACAACAACAACAGCAGGCAGCAGCAGCAACAACAACAGCTACTACTCCTACTACTATTTCTACTACTATACTACTACTACTGCTGCTGCTGCTGCTGCTGCTGCTACTACTACTACTACTACTACTACTACTATACTACTACTACTACTACTACTACTATACTACTACTACTACTACTACTACTACTACTACTACTATACTACTATACTACTACTACTACTACTACTATAATACTACTAATATTACTACTACTACTACTACTATAATACTACTAATATTACTACTACTACTACTACTACTACTATAATACTACTAATATTACTACTACTACTACTACTACTACTACTACTATACTACTACTATACTACTACTACTACTACTACAACTTCTTCTACGTACTGCTATACTGCTACAAATTTGACTTTTACTAAAACAGGGTCATGAAAAAAGCAACAACTCAAAATGAAAATCGCCTCCTTGGGCGAATGAACCCTAATATGAAATTGCGTGTATAAAGGAAAACATATTATTAATCCTAAATAATCAGACATTATAATAATTTTAAAGCAAAAAAAAAAAGAAGAAAAAAAAATAGAACCATACTGTATGTAGCCTAAAAACAATCACAACAAAACTGAAAAGTACAAGAATTCTATATATAGACAAGAACATGAAGAATATGGACTTACACAAGGAAATGAAGAGGTGAGATTGAATAGGTAAGAGGGATAGAGATATGCAGAGCCAGGGAAAGATGAAGGGCAATTACCCCCCCCCCCTCCCCCTCCCCCTCCCCCACTGCGTCAGCTCAAGTACGTAGAGGCTTGATGTTTCAATTTGCCCCAATGCTTCCCTTGCCCTCAGTTGGTCAAAAACACTACCAGTATTACATACCTAAATTATGTTTACACACAATATATGCATATATAAAACAGACAGGGGTGGATCCGGGGGGGGGGGGGGGCGAATCGGCCGCTGCCCCCTTTTGAAACCCAACTGGCATATTATATATATGTATATTATATATATATATATATATATATATATATATATATATATATATTTATATATATATATATATGGAATTACACAAGGAAATGAAGAGGTGAGATTGAATAGGTAAGAGGGATAGAGACATGCAGAGCCAGGGAGAGATGAAGGGCAATTACCCCCCCCCCCCTCCCCCTATATAATGAAGGATATGTGAAAGTATGAGAGAAAATGGAACCCGTTTACTATCCTAAAAAAGAGAAAATAGCGATCAATCGCTAGCGCAAGTCGCTCGGCTTCTTCGCTGCGCTGCAGTCACAAAAACCAAGCACCGGCACTTGGCGATTTCAGAGCGGGTTTCCAGCCCGTGCGGTATTCTGTCATAGAGCGAGGTATGCCAACCGTAAGAGTTCTTTAGGGTTCGGTGGTACTCTATCCCGACATCAATGTTCAATCGTAAATATCTTGATATATAAACGACCGATCAGCTTATAAAACTCAGGCGATTCCTGTCTGAGCTAAAGGTTTGCAATTATGATTACAGCATTAGCTGGAACAGTGATTTTTTTTTTCAATCCTGGGCAAAGTTAATCAATGAATGAACAGTTTTTGGAATGTACCTGTAAAAGATATAGTTAGAAAGTGATAGTAATTATTGCGATATTTTCGTCAATGTCTAGTCTAAATACAGCCTATTCACTCATCCCTTTATATCTTATGACAGATCCTTTATATTTTATGAGATATCCTTTATAATAGATCTATTATTGAAATAGGTCAGTGACTCAAATGAATCGATTATCGACAATGTTACATTTCCTCTTGGGTTTGAGAAAGTTGGAAAATATATATTATAATGAGAAAGTCAGTCTTCTCTCATTCTATAACGATAAAGTCCTGTATGATTTTGTGCCTATAGTCAGTTTCTGTTTCAGTCTTTGAGTTGTCAATTAAAGATGAATAATAGTTCGTTTTGGGTCTCATCTTCCGACGCATGATATTATTGATTACAGAATTTTGTATCCCCGACTCTTTTGCTGAGGGGCGAAATCTATTTTGGTGGAGGGTTAGGGTTAGGGTTAGGGTTAGGGTTAGGGTTAGGGTTAGGGTTAGGGTTAGGGTTAGGGTTAGGTGGAGGTACTATACACCTCTTGCCCCACATATATAGTACCACCTTCAAACTAGGAAATCATTAGTCATTGACAACAACACAACAGCAACAACACAAACAACAACAGTGACAACAACAACAACAGCAGGCAGCAGCAGCAACAACAACAGCTACTACTCCTACTACTATTTCTACTACTATACTACTACTACTGCTGCTGCTGCTGCTGCTGCTGCTGCTACTACTACTACTACTACTACTACTACTATACTACTACTACTACTACTACTACTACTATACTACTACTACTACTACTACTACTACTACTACTACTATACTACTATACTACTACTACTACTACTACTATAATACTACTAATATTACTACTACTACTACTACTACTACTACTATAATACTACTAATATTACTACTACTACTACTACTACTACTACTACTACTACTACTATACTACTACTATACTACTACTACTACTACTACAACTTCTTCTACGTACTGCTATACTGCTACAAATTTGACTTTTACTAAAACAGGGTCATGAAAAAAGCAACAACTCAAAATGAAAATCGCCTCTTTGGGCGAATGAACCCTAATATGAAATTGCGTGTATAAAGGAATATTATTAATCCTAAATAATCAGACATTATAATAATTTTAAAGCAAAAAAAAAAAAAGAAGAAAAAAAAATAGAACCATACTGTATGTAGCCTAAAAACAATCACAACAAAACTGAAAAGTACAAGAATTCTATATATAGACAAGAACATGAAGAATATGGACTTACACAAGGAAATGAAGAGGTGAGATTGAATAGGTAAGAGGGATAGAGACATGCAGAGCCAGGGAAAGATGAAGGGCAATTACCCCCCCCCCCCCCTCCCCCTCCCCCTCCCCCACTGCGTCAGCTCAAGTACGTAGAGGCTTGATGTTTCAATTTGCCCCAATGCTTCCCTTGCCCTCAGCAGTTGGTCAAAAACACTACCAGTATTACATACCTAAATTATGTTTACACACAATATATGCATATATAAAACAGACAGGGGTGGATCCGGGGGGGGGGGGGCAAATCGGCCGCTGCCCCCTTTTGAAACCCAACTGGCATATTATATATATGTATATATATATATATATATATATATATATATATATATATATATTATATATATATTTATATATATATATATATGGAATTACACAAGGAAATGAAGAGGTGAGATTGAATAGGTAAGAGGGATAGAGACATGCAGAGCCAGGGAGAGATGAAGGGCAATTACCCCCCCCCCCCCCCTCCCCCTATATAATGAAGGATATGTGAAAGTATGAGAGAAAATGGAACCCGTTTACTATCCTAAAAAAGAGAAAATAGCGATCAATCGCTAGCGTAAGTCGCTCGGCTTCTTCGCTGCGCTGCAGTCACAAAAACCAAGCACCGGCACTTGGCGATTTGAGAGCGGGTTTCCAGCCCGTGCGGTATTCTGTCATAGAGCGAGGTATGCCAACCGTAAGAGTTCTTTAGGGTTCGGTGGTACTCTATCCCGACATCAATGTTCAATCGTAAATATCTTGATATATAAACGACCGATCAGCTTATAAAACTCAGGCGATTCCTGTCTGAGCTAAAGGTTTGCAATTATGATTACAGCATTAGCTGGAACAGTGATTTTTTTTTTCAATCCTGGGCAAAGTTAATCAATGAATGAACAGTTTTTGGAATGTACCTGTAAAAGATATAGTTAGAAAGTGATAGTAATTATTGCGATATTTTCGTCAATGTCTAGTCTAAATACAGCCTATTCACTCATCCCTTTATATCTGATGACAGATCCTTTATATTTTATGAGATATCCTTTATAATAGATCTATTATTGAAATAGGTCAGTGACTCAAATGAATCAATTATCGACAATGTTACATTTCCTCTTGGGTTTGAGAAAGTTGGAAAATATATATTATAATGAGAAAGTCAGTCTTCTCTCATTCTATAACGATAAAGTCCTGTATGATTTTGTGCCTATAGTCAGTTTCTGTTTCAGTCATTGAGTTGTCAATTAAAGATGAATAATAGTTCGTTTTGGGTCTCATCTTCCGACGCATGATATTATTGATTACAGAATTTTGTATCCCCGACTCTTTTGCTGAGGGGCGAAATCTATTTTGGTGGAGGGTTAGGGTTAGGGTTAGGGTTAGGGTTAGGGTTAGGGTTAGGGTTAGGGTTAGGGTTAGGGTTAGGGTTAGGGTTAGGGTTAGGGTTAGGTGGAGGTACTATACACCTCTTGCCCCACATATATAGTACCACCTTCAAACTAGGAAATCATTAGTCATTGACAACAACACAACAGCAACAACACAAACAACAACAGTGACAACAACAACAACAGCAGGCAGCAGCAGCAACAACAACAGCTACTACTCCTACTACTATTTCTACTACTATACTACTACTACTGCTGCTGCTGCTGCTGCTGCTGCTACTACTACTACTACTACTACTACTACTATACTACTACTACTACTACTACTACTATACTATACTACTACTACTACTACTACTACTACTACTATACTACTATACTACTACTACTACTACTACTATAATACTACTAATATTACTACTACTACTACTACTATAATACTACTAATATTACTACTACTACTACTACTACTACTATAATACTACTAATATTACTACTACTACTACTACTACTACTACTACTATACTACTACTATACTACTACTACTACTACTACAACTTCTTCTACGTACTGCTATACTGCTACAAATTTGACTTTTACTAAAACAGGGTCATGAAAAAAGCAACAACTCAAAATGAAAATCGCCTCCTTGGGCGAATGAACCCTAATATGAAATTGCGTGTATAAAGGAAAACATATTATTAATCCTAAATAATCAGACATTATAATAATTTTAAAGCAAAAAAAAAAAGAAGAAAAAAAAATAGAACCATACTGTATGTAGCCTAAAAACAATCACAACAAAACTGAAAAGTACAAGAATTCTATATATAGACAAGAACATGAAGAATATGGACTTACACAAGGAAATGAAGAGGTGAGATTGAATAGGTAAGAGGGATAGAGATATGCAGAGCCAGGGAAAGATGAAGGGCAATTACCCCCCCCCCCCCCCCCCCCCCCTCCCCCTCCCCCACTGCGTCAGCTCAAGTACGTAGAGGCTTGATGTTTCAATTTGCCCCAATGCTTCCCTTGCCCTCAGTTGGTCAAAAACACTACCAGTATTACATACCTAAATTATGTTTACACACAATATATGCATATATAAAACAGACAGGGGTGGATCCGGGGGGGGGGGGGCGAATCGGCCGCTGCCCCTTTTGAAACCCAACTGGCATATTATATATATGTATATATATATATATATATATATATATATATATATATATATATATATATATATATTTATATATATATATATATGGAATTACACAAGGAAATGAAGAGGTGAGATTGAATAGGTAAGAGGGATAGAGACATGCAGAGCCAGGGAGAGATGAAGGGCAATTACCCCCCCCCCCCCCTCCCCCTATATAATGAAGGATATGTGAAAGTATGAGAGAAAATGGAACCCGTTTACTATCCTAAAAAAGAGAAAATAGCGATCAATCGCTAGCGCAAGTCGCTCGGCTTCTTCGCTGCGCTGCAGTCACAAAAACCAAGCACCGGCACTTGGCGATTTCAGAGCGGGTTTCCAGCCCGTGCGGTATTCTGTCATAGAGCGAGGTATGCCAACCGTAAGAGTTCTTTAGGGTTCGGTGGTACTCTATCCCGACATCAATGTTCAATCGTAAATATCTTGATATATAAACGACCGATCAGCTTATAAAACTCAGGCGATTCCTGTCTGAGCTAAAGGTTTGCAATTATGATTACAGCATTAGCTGGAACAGTGATTTTTTTTTTCAATCCTGGGCAAAGTTAATCAATGAATGAACAGTTTTTGGAATGTACCTGTAAAAGATATAGTTAGAAAGTGATAGTAATTATTGCGATATTTTCGTCAATGTCTAGTCTAAATACAGCCTATTCACTCATCCCTTTATATCTTATGACAGATCCTTTATATTTTATGAGATATCCTTTATAATAGATCTATTATTGAAATAGGTCAGTGACTCAAATGAATCGATTATCGACAATGTTACATTTCCTCTTGGGTTTGAGAAAGTTGGAAAATATATATTATAATGAGAAAGTCAGTCTTCTCTCATTCTATAACGATAAAGTCCTGTATGATTTTGTGCCTATAGTCAGTTTCTGTTTCAGTCTTTGAGTTGTCAATTAAAGATGAATAATAGTTCGTTTTGGGTCTCATCTTCCGACGCATGATATTATTGATTACAGAATTTTGTATCCCCGACTCTTTTGCTGAGGGGCGAAATCTATTTTGGTGGAGGGTTAGGGTTAGGGTTAGGGTTAGGGTTAGGGTTAGGGTTAGGGTTAGGGTTAGGGTTAGGGTTAGGTGGAGGTACTATACACCTCTTGCCCCACATATATAGTACCACCTTCAAACTAGGAAATCATTAGTCATTGACAACAACACAACAGCAACAACACAAACAACAACAGTGACAACAACAACAACAGCAGGCAGCAGCAGCAACAACAACAGCTACTACTCCTACTACTATTTCTACTACTATACTACTACTACTGCTGCTGCTGCTGCTGCTGCTGCTGCTACTACTATTACTACTACTACTACTACTACTACTATACTACTACTACTATACTACTACTACTACTACTACTACTATACTACTACTACTACTACTACTACTACTACTACTACTATACTACTATACTACTACTACTACTACTACTATAATACTACTAATATTACTACTACTACTACTACTACTACTACTATAATACTACTAATATTACTACTACTACTACTACTACTACTACTACTATACTACTACTATACTACTACTACTACTACCACAACTTCTTCTACGTACTGCTATACTGCTACAAATTTGACTTTTACTAAAACAGGGTCATGAAAAAAGCAACAACTCAAAATGAAAATCGCCTCCTTGGGCGAATGAACCCTAATATGAAATTGCGTGTATAAAGGAAAACATATTATTAATCCTAAATAATCAGACATTATAATAATTTTAAAGCAAAAAAAAAAAAAAGAAGAAAAAAAAATAGAACCATACTGTATGTAGCCTAAAAACAATCACAACAAAACTGAAAAGTACAAGAATTCTATATATAGACAAGAACATGAAGAATATGGACTTACACAAGGAAATGAAGAGGTGAGATTGAATAGGTAAGAGGGATAGAGACATGCAGAGCCAGGGAAAGATGAAGGGCAATTACCCCCCCCCCCCTCCCCCCTCCCCCTCCCCCACTGCGTCAGCTCAAGTACGTATGTATATATAAATTGCCTCCTTAATTGTCTACTTTTACGGCTCTGGCCCCCTCTTTTTCATTTGGGGAGAGGGAGATTACAGATTGTCGAGACTGATCAGCTTATTTTTTATTTAAAAAACAGCTATGAAGGCATTTTTCTTTTCTATAATGTAGAGTTTGCAAAAGATGAGCCGGTGGACCCCAATCGATTGACCTTTGCTGGGCCACGCCCCCCTCCCCGGCACGTCAGATCTATCACGTGACCCTTACACATTGATCACTTTCACTGAGTCATAAGAGATAATAGACCAAGACCCCTCCCGAGACAATACTAACCCAAGACCAAGTGACAAAGAAAACTCCACCCGCTCACCTTTACAAAGACCATGAGCAATGGAAATCAATAACGTATAAATTATTCAATAACTCTTTAAACGAACAATACTTTTCAGTTCTCAGACTGGGAGCCGTTAGGTTTGAAACCATTTAATGACTGAACCACCAGGCGCGTTAGAAGTCCACACAGTCAGCTGACTGACTGCTGTAGTATTTTATTATTTCAGAACTAAGGTAATAGGCGGATGCCCAACTTTGTATGTGCGCAAATCATTATAAGGAGTATTTCGACGGAATCGCTCTTCACACATACGGTATTCTATTCAGGAAACAAAAATAAATGGAATGGTTATATGAATATGGAATAATTTGTGATATATTTGGATCATATATTTGTTTCATGTGGGTTGTAACGAACATTGGTGAGGTTTCTTTAAATTCCTTGCTTCATTGCAACCGACCGACTACCAGAAAGGAAGACTTTTGATATCGCGACTTTGTTGAATCATGAGAGTGTTTTCTACGAGACATTTTGAATTTATAGAATTTGAATTCGACACTTTATATCAAATCACATTTTTAAAGTCGAGGTTTGTGTATTATTGATATTAATCTGTCGTCTAGCTCTCTTGAGTCTTGCCTGTTAATGTAATCTTTTCTTTACTTTTTAAATCATATTGCACATCAGAAATTTCGGCACGATTACCATTTTTTGCATCATTGTGCCATATAAGCGCATCTCTGTAATGACGTCACAATGCGCGTAGCAATTACACTACCGCGCGATTAATATCAACAAGAAGATTTTAGTTTGAGCTCTGTCAGGACAAAGCAAACACGACCACCACCACTAAACGAAACGGAACTCCCAAGCCTACACACTCAGCATATATATTCTTCACTCTCCCATGGACGGATAAAGCCTCAAAAATATAAACAGATTTATAACTACGATATTTTTAGAAAATGAAACTGCACGGGTGAAAGTGAAGGAAACTAAAAAGTAAAAAAAAAAGAACAACAAGCTACAAAACGCATCTTAATCTTGCAAAGGCATTCGAACTCACGAAGGTAAACAGTAACACTATTCGATTTGAAAGTTCGACCCTTAAAAGTGAACTCTCTCTCTCGGCCTATAACCCTTGGACTGACCCTTAGAGGTAACTCAAGATACGAAAACATATTCAAAATGTACGGCATTGTCCAAGCAACAACTCCACTGTCGTGGAATAATTTCAAAAACAAATTTGTCGTTTTTGCGATAACGTTCTCGGTCTTCATCGCATCGAATTCCGCGATAGTAGTAGCAGACGACACGCCCATTCGCAGTGAACGCGCAGCCGTGGTGATCAGCGACCAGGGAAACATCTTATACGACAACGGTACCTTAGTGTTCGAGGCCGCTATGAACGAGGATGTCGAGGTTTACCTACTCGGTGATGAGGAGTACGGATGGGGAGGGCTCGGTCATCGAGCCGCAGGATGGGTGAGAGATGGAGTGGTGAGAACTATCCCGCCAAGTGAAGTTATAGGTGAGTTCATTTTGGTCTTGGACAGAAAAAATTGATTTCGTTGGCAAAGGATTAGATCTGTTTTTTTACATTCTAAGATCAACTTTCCTTATAATTATTTTAATTGTTTGTATTTGCTTTGGTCAGTGACTATCACTACCAAATTTCAATTTATTTTATACACTCTTGTCCTTTTTATTATTATTTCTTTTTTATTATAAACATGTATTTATTGTTTCATTAACTTTAGGCTATATGAGTGAAAGTGGATGAATAATATTGTGTACGACTTTAATCATCATAATCGTCGACAACTTAATTTCTTTTTTTAGTGTACTGCTGTCTGCAACACAAGTTGCAAATCTGGGGGATGGGGAGCACTCTATAACCCAGGGGCGGATCCAGGATTCTGTGAGGAAGGGGCACAATAATCTGAAAATTTTCGGACAAGCAGAAAAAAAAGGCCATCAGCGTTTTGGGATGTCTTTTTTTTTTCTTTTTTTTTTTTTTTGCCAGGGGACCCACGGGATCCGCCCCTGCTCTAACCTTTGACAAAGCTGTCTTGTGCAGATCTTTTATAGACTCACCTTATCAAATGATTTTAGTGGGCCCGACTGTCATAATCATCGATAATTTGTACAATGAACGATGTTTGATATCATAATGGCCTTGGTATGTATCCGATAGCATCATAATAATCACCTTCACTAAAATCGTTAAGACCTTGTCATGTTCAAGCATAGCTTTAGAGCCGGATACTGTACCAGTAGAATTTATACCTTCAGATTTATTAATAAGATATTAAACGTTGTTTGTTTAACAGCCCTCCTCAAGAAGCATTTGATGGCTGATAAATTCGATATCCCGTCAACTGTGAAGGAGGTACGTGAATGCAATATGATTAATATTTAGTTTCATTTTTTATTTCTCTTTACTCAATAAATACTCCCATAACTTAGGCTTACTACCTGGTACAATTTGTCTTGTCTTCTTTTCAATTGAAATAATTCGATTGTAGCTACTTTGTGTTTTGATTGTTCGTGGTATATTTTGTTATAAAAATAGTGACGGGCGTCGAACTATCTTCATGGATTGATGGAGGGGGTGGGGATGCACAGTTTGATCAGAAACCTAAAATGTATAATTATTTAGTGGACGGGGTATCTTACTGGTAATTATTAAAACAATAATAATTGTAGTGACAATTGATAATGAAATATGATCTTTACAAGTATAATGATATTGATGATAATGAGGTTAAAGGTAATAATACCATTGAAATCATAGTAATAATAATAAAAGTTTTAATATCTAAAATAGTAGTAATTTATGATAGTCGTGAAACCTTAAATGTTTTAATAATGCTATACGATACAGAATATTATAGCTATTCATTGTTATAGTCATATTCTTTCGTATTTCATCAGGCTTTAGTTATCGAGATGCCCGTGATCATTACGTCGTTCATGCTCATAACCATGGCCATCATCATGCCCATTGTCGGATTCATCTTCTGCTGCTGCCGATGCGCGGGAAAATGTGGCGGTACTCGCAAGGAAGAAGAACTCGTTTCCATGGGAACAACGTGGGGAATGGTCGTCTGCTTTCTGTTGGTCGTTGTTTGCGCATTCATCGGGTAAGCATGTAAAAAGAAACACTGTGTGTGTTCACTTTTAACAAATCATTCAGTTTATAATTGGTATAGTTATTGGTCATAATTCATCACCATTTGCAATTATGCTAATGTACCATTATTTGCAGTGTTGGAAAGTCAATAAAGAATCGAAAGGGCTTTAGTTATTTTAGAATGCGTGCTTTTCCCTTTGTAAATTTATATGACAGAATATGAAAAATTATTGATTATAATATATATATATATATATTTTAAAATTCCAAGCAAATTTTAAGAATTACTATTTCTTTTATATTATATCTGCAGTAATGTAAAGTTGAGCGAAAGATTTTTAAAAAATGTAGAATGCAATACATATGATTTCAACGTTATTTTCTTATCAATAAAGATTGAAAATTTAAAGGAAAATGATTGTACATAACTTGTATACACCCTTAAATATGACCTTATTTTGATTAAAATTACAGCTTGCTGTATTATCATAAAACTCCCTTCTTTTTCATGTTTTCCCCTCCACAATTCCTGCATTTCTTATTTTCTTTCTTCCGTCGATCTGTGATCAGAATTTTGAGTTACCTGACGAATCCGTCCATCATTCGTATGGTTGAAACCGTTGATCATACCAGTACTGTGGCAAACAACATCTTATCAGATGTCGAGACTTTTAAAGATGATTTTATACAGGTAAGGAAAAGGTCTAAATGTTGGGTCCTGTATATGCACGTAGCACGTCAGTCAAAAGACAGAAGTGATGCCAGAGTTTTTGAGGGGGGGGGGGGGGGGAGGGAGGGCACAAGGCTCAAATGGTGCTGACAAGCAAAAAGAAAGAGAGAGAGAGAAGAAAATGCTCTCATTTTTAGTCTATAAAAAACAAAAAGGAAGAGAGAGAGAGAGAGAGAGAGAAAAAAAAAAGAAACAAAAATGTTCTCTTTTTTTATTGTTGTGGGGAAAATAAAAGGGGGAATCGCCGCTACCGACCCCGAAACGCCGGCCCTGCAGAAATTTCTTGTCCCCATAACTATGTATGTCGTTTCTTGAACCACGACATGCAGTGGTGTATCTAACATAGGGTAAATTTGGCATACCCCCCCCCCACGTTTAAAGGCCATGATAGAGAAGCCATACAACTTGCTATATTTCTACAACACTCGTTGCTGCCCCAAAACACTACCCTAACCCGTCTCCGATAATCATCATATAAAATGAGGTCTAGTATTAGGTCATCCTCTATGAAATAAATTAGATTGTATTCCTTTAAAATATAAACTCAAAAGGAAGTTGCTGTTATTTTTCTTTTTTGACTATAGCATCCGTACATTTCCTCCCGGAATATCTAATTTTAAGTAATTTTGTATACTATGTGCAATTAAATTTCAGGATTTGAAACAGGTCGGAATCGATGACCTTGGGTTTGTGACAGGAGCTGTGCACGCAAAGTTAGACGGTAAGAAGACATTAAAACTTCGTCCTTATAATCATATTCTTTCTCTTCAAAAGATTGATCTTCCCTCTAGAAAGGGTTGAGGGGCGGATTGTTCTTGGTAAAAGTTTACCGGGAGGGGTAATAGATAGAGTGAACAATTGGAACGTTACTGGGAAAAAAACCCAAAGAAACTATGATTATATCGATTTGAAGAGATATGAGGAGGAGGGGATAGAGAAATCAGCATAAAGGGAGAGATATAGAGAGGGAGGAAGAGAAAAAGAGAGGGATAGAGAGAGATGTAGGCAGGAGGGGGAGGAAGGAGGGAGGGAGGGGGCGCAGGAGATAAGGAAGGGTATAATGTGCATATATTTGTTCTTCTTTAAGAATGCGCCTAATCATTTAGATCATGTATGGATGAATTTTCATATTTTCTCCTTTAAGACACATTCAATTCTTTATAAATTCATCTCATGAAGAATTTCGATAGATGAGTTACAATCATTTTTATCATCTCTGTTTTTTCTTATGCAGATGTTGGTAAGGAAGTGGCGTCTCCGTTGCTAAGGGATACAGCGCCATATTTGACTGCCTTGTCAGAATCTGTTGAGAATTTGTCAGTGGGTAAGTGAAATGAAATGGAAAACTTTTGTTCGGTTCGTCTAGAGAGAAAGGGAGAGGGGGGGGGGGTGGAGTGCAGAAAGAGGGAGAGAAAAGGAGAGGAGGGAAGGGGGAGGCTAGGAATATATATATGTCTATGCCGTTGTGTATTTTGTTCATCTAGAGAGAAAGAGAGTGAGAGAGTGAGAGAGTAAGAGAGAGAGAAAGAAATTAAGAGAGAGAGAGAGGAGGGTATATAGGGGGCTTGGAATCTCTATGTCTGTACCGCTGTGTGTTCGGTTCATCTCGAGAGAAAGAGAAGGAGAGTAGAGGGTAGGGGGAAGAGGAGGCTTGACTGGGAGTATCGTTCCTCATTTAGCTGTGAGGATGGTTGACAATGGAGGGATGGATCTAAATGAAAGAGAAGGGTGGAGAAAGAGAGACTTCAGAGAGGCTTTCAAGTTTGTGCATGATGATAGTCGCATACGCCGACTCCATTTTATCAGTAGCATATATATTGCATGGGACAAAAAATTTAAAGGGCAGGTCCGGTCCCAAAATAACTTGCTTTCAATAGAAGCAGAAAAATCAGACAAACAGATCCAAAAAGTTTGAGAAATATCGGACAACTAATAAGAAAGTTATTAATTTTTTAATGACATGAAAACTAGAGAAAACAAAGCAAATCACTAAACAAATTGGCAACTCGGTTGTGAGTTTGTCATGTCATTGACTCACAACACACATATAAATTTTTTATATAAATAACACAAATTTTCAATTTTTGTCTAAGAATATGATTTCCTCATAACTTGAACAAAGTTATAGATCTATATAGGATTATGTTATTGCATTTATACACTTTTACAACGTATTATTTTCACGAACTAAAAATAATCGAGATTAAAGGGCAATCCAACCTTGGTAATGAGATGATTGTGTGAAAGCAGAAAAATAAGAAAAACAGGATGGTGAAAGTTTGAAAGAAATCGGACAAGGAATAAGAAAGTTATGGATGTTTGAAAAATGAGATCACTACATCTATGCGAATCTCAAATTGGCAATTTGGTGATTCGATTGTGACATTTTTGTGGACAACTCTCCCATTTGCCGTACACAAAAATATCATTAATTTGCAGTTTTCTTCGAGGCGCTTTTACCCTCGGGGCATTACTCAAAATATATTGGAAATAGCATATTGTTATAGGTCCTCATGAAAGAAAAAGATCCTGCTGAGTAATACATTTTGAAAAAAGTGACATTTGAGTCATTTTGTGTGTTGGAGCGAATGCGGGAGTTGTCCACAGCTACATCGCAGGGACATTACCTATTCGGCCAATTTGAAATTCCCATAATTATGTATAGTGATTACAACTTTCAAAAATTCATAACTTTCTTATTGCTTGTCCGATTTCGTTCAAACTTTCACCAATCTGCTTTTCTAATTTTTCCTCTTTCTTTCAAAGCAACTTGCTAGTAAGGTTGGATTTCCCTTTAAATCATAATAATTGAACATTATTTTGTCTTATTACCAGTAATATAAACAAATAAATTGGTGTGTTGTGTGCCAATGACATTACAAACTCATTTATACCGAGTTGTCAATTTGTCTAGTGATTTTCATTGTTTTCTCTCGTTTTCATGTCATTTAAAAACTTAGTAACCTTCTTATTAGTTGCCCAATTTTCCTCAAACAATTAAAATCTGTATGTCTGATTTTTCTGCTTCTATTAAAAGCAAGTTATTCTGGGGTGATTTCATGCCCTTTAAAAATAACACTAACATTCTGGGCTCAAATCGAATTAAAATAGGTTAGAAATAGGAAATTCACATCTGAAATCTAATTTATCCCTATAAAATATTTGCAATAGAGTGGAAAACAAACCCAAATAAAACTGACAAAAATAAAAAAATAAAAATGCCGTGACCAGGATTCGAACCTGGGTTATTACGGCCACAACGTAATGTCCTAACCACTAGACGATCACGGCACGCCACAGTTGTGGATATAGGAAATCTGAAGCAATATACACTGACCTATCGTGACTTTATCCTGCTTACGAAAAATACATCGGTCATTGCGATATGTATACTAGTATATTTTTACCCGTAATATATTTTAAGAAGTTATATAGGACATTGAAACACGGCCCTTTAAAATGGGTAAGAAGTCGGAGGGCTGTACAGGTGATAAAAGCACAAAATTATAATATTGTTATATTTTTACAATATAAAGATAAAGATTTTTTTATGATCCCCATTTTTTGCTTTCAAAGTAAAGTTTTGCAATGACATTTTCTTAGCAGACGGATGCCTAGTTATTTATTGAACATAGAATGAGAGAAGTTACGATCATGAATTTCAAAAGAACAGTGTATTATAAATTTTATTATAGATTATTTTGCTTTTTTTATGCCTGAAATAACTTGAACCAACATTGTATAAAATGATAAATTTCACATGTAAAACTGATTATTAGTGTATGAAAAATTGTCAAAAGAGACCTGTACAATCGAAAAATCCACAAATCCAAAAGACAAAAAATGCCGTGACCAGGATTCGAACCTGGGTTATTACGGCCACAACGTAATGTCCTAACCACTAGACGATCACGGCCGGCCACGCGCTGTGCGTGTCATCGGTGGAGGTACAATACAGAGTAGACAAATCAGCCGCGCGCGTTCTTTGTTCGGAATAGAATTCTGTGTGTACCGTGTGCACATCATGCATGGCAAATTGGCGCGGTCTTTCTATTGACTAGGGAATTCCCCTATTGATTAAGTCATTTCCACGTGCTCACTGAAGCTTTCCTAGTATTATGACTCATATATTTATGGTCAGTATATAAAATGCTGTTCATTTCTTGTCATGACGGCCTACGCATATTCTATACATGGATCTCAATTAGGCATATTCATTTAGGCCATGATCTCTTTCATTTCTAATTACTGTATTTTCTGACTGGCCAGGGTATCAATATCATGATTTAGCAAGAAAAGTGCCAAGGCATCAAGAGAAAATTGTTTTATAAGATTATATTCAGAATTCGATAATTCATGGATGATTTTAATTATTTACATGAATGTGCTTTTTCTCTAAATGTACGCGGCCTAGATGTTCTGTCAATTTCTTTGCCAAGATAATGTATGATGAAATACTTTTTGTCAGAATGATAAGAATTTTGACAGAATGATGAATAGACAGAGAGAGAGAGAAAGAGAGAGAGATAGGGGGAGCGAGGGGAAGTCTGAATGTCATTCTCGGCACATAGGTCTATGTTAAAAATACAATTTCTTCATTATGTATCGTTGTATTTATGATTCTGATTGGTGATGTTCTACGATTTAGTTGTCGAGTTTGTTTATTTGTAAGTTTTTCAAAGATTAGGAATAGATAATATATGGAAATGAAAAAGACATTGAATTTTCAAAAATAAATGTTTAGGAATAGGCCCCAGAGTGAAAAAAATCGTTTGACTTAAATGTTTCATTTTAACCTATTGGCTGCCTATGAATAGACTTAGTTGTTGTTTTTTTTTTTTGTGTGTGTGTGTGTGTGTTTTTTTTTTTTGGGGGGGGTTAAGTCCCCTCCCCCTTATAATTCATATTCTGAAAAAGAAAAACATAATATTTTTCTTCAGAGCTTGTATCTTTCACAAGCAACGGCTCTGCGTTAGACCTGTTACTCCAAAGAACTGCCAACCTAGTCTCGGCAGGACAGTCGCTTGTTAGTGCTTTGGATACAGCCAAGGATGACCTTACTACAATCAGGGATGACTGTCTTAGTGATCCACCGCGTGCAGGGTCTGGGGCATGCGACAACATCCCTGATCCATCAGTGCTTGATACGAGCAGTATGGACTTTAGCACGGTTAGATATACCATTTTTTTAGTGTGTGTTTTCTTCTTCGTCTTCTTTTCTTGAATCACCGTTATATAGTTCATGCTAGTTGATTGCAGTGGCTTGATACTCATGCTTTATGATCATGCCGTTTAAGCATATCACTGAATCATGTCGTTTGTATCACTGTGGCATGCATATCCGGTCAATAAAATATAATTATGAACAACTACGAGTATTACGAAATAATGCAAATGTAACAATTTTGTCAATTTAAAATTCATTTCATTTGGATATTGCTTTAATGAGTTGTGTAAAATGGCACTTTTAATGATTATATGATAGATTATTAATTTGCCTTGAAATTAATAGGTATACCGTTGAAGCGGAATACCCCCCCCCCCTTCTCTCTCTCTCTCTCTTTCTCTCTCTCTGTCTTTCTGTACTATTTTTCTATACACATTCTAATCATGATAGAAAGATTAACTTTTATCGCATTTCCCCCTTTACTTCCTTTATTAGTGTCCCCGATTCATTTTCGTCCGATCTCAAGTTCTCTTAGTCTTACCCCCCCCCCCCTACACACACACACCCACACTTTTCTTCTCACGTACACCACTGGGTTCCATGCATGACTAATAATTGTTTTGGGTTTATTCTGTGTAACAGATAAATATTGGTGGCCTTGACCTTGATGACCTTAGAAACGAGATGCAAACAGCCCTAGCAACTATTCGTGACTTGATTGACACGGTAAGGAATTCTTAATAGCAAACTGAATACCAGTAAGACTAGTGTTAGCGTAGTATAAAGCATTTTGTATAAATGCATCAGTTCTTTTAGATTTTATTACTCTGAAAATCGATAATTGTCTTGAACATTTTCTCTCTAAACATTAAGTTGAACTGTACAATATATATATATATATATATATATATATATATATATATATATATAGTTATATAGATTATATATATATATTGTTTTGAATACTGTATTACGAACCATTTAATTATGGCCAAGTATTAATTGTGAAAATTTATTTGTAATTCTGTTTATGAGAAAATTTATTAAATTTTGTATGAAATGTGAAACCTTATTTACTTGCAAATATGTTTATTTGAAGATTTATTTGTAATTATGTCATGATGGAAATAATATGTGAAACTTTGCTTGTATTTTTGTTTATGTCAAAAACTTATTTGTTATTTTGTCATGAAATTTTAAACTTCATTCGTAATTTTGTCAAGAGGAAAGAATAAAAACTTGCTAAAAATTAATAGTTTGAAGGTCAATTAATGATAACATTGCAACTAACTTCACATTGATTCTTATATTACTGACTTTCAAGCGTATATAAACCCCAACCATGACTGTCAACCGTGACACAATTCTGGCTCTGCTTTCCTTTAACTCCCAACTGTTCTAAAGTGGATCAAATGCTATTCATGAATTTAAAAACAAAACGGACTAGTTTTTTTTTTCATTTTTTTTTAATGCAGTATATGATATAGGCATACTTGCACAAAGTTGTGTCTTTCTGATGTTGTTTACCTACGATCAGATATAGATGTAATGTTAGATGATCTTCAGCTTGTCCGTTCATATTGACACTTATTGAAAAAATATGTTAATGAAATTGATAAAAATGTTCGCCCAATGTGGGGCTCGAACCCACGACCCTGGGATTAAGAGTCCCATGCTCTACCGACTGAGCTAACCGGGCTTACTTATTCACATGGAAAATAATAGAGATAAATCAATGTCTAGTTGTACATTTCACAGTACATGCTATGTCGTCTGCTGCCAGTTTTAATAATTCCATTTTTATACGAAAGTTAAAAAACAGGCCACTAATTTATACAACATGGGAAGAATATCATCGATATATGTTTCCTCTTACATTTGCCTTCTATACTGGAATATTTTATGGTAAACATAATTTTATTTAGCTCCCAAATAATATACACCCATAACGTACTCTGTCAGCCTAGCAACTCCATGCTGGGCTGAACGAGATCAATTTTCGCGCCAAACGTGAATCCTTCGCGCCCTTTGGACATAACAGTAGAGTCCCAGCCTGCCTCGTCTGTGTGTGTACCTTGTGTGTACTAGGCATTCGCCCGCAGTTACCTATTAGATGTGTGTCCTTGCCGTATTCACATACACATAGTACCTGCTTATTATGCAGCCTATACGAGAATTGTCGATATCGTCCACCAATCAGAACGTCGGAACTGGTAACCAAGGCCAAGCAGACAATGAAAACTATCACAATGAAGACAGTTATAATCGATAAGTGAACGGCCAATCGGCTTGTTCGTTTTATAAGTTATGGGCTGCCCCAATTTATGAAGAAGCAGGAATGAAGAAAATAATATCAACAACGATATCAGTTTTGCATTTTCGTGAAGATGAAAGTGTTCAAATCTGTGAATAGTGCACAAATCTATACATTGTTGAAAAAAAACAGAAGAAAATTGGAAAGTTTTAAAGGGTTTGGGCCTATATAATGAAATATCGTCTAATTTTGTTTATATATATATACATATATAATATACGTGTACACATTGTTTTTTCAGTGCTTTACGAACGCATTAAGACAAAATTGTTTCTCCGAGAGACATTCCATTAAGCTTTTTGTGTGTATTCAGTGTCTTATAATATTTTTGACTGGTTTTATGTACCTCAAACTTCTCTTTTGTTTTCTTTTGTTTTTATGTTTGTTTCTGTTTGTTTTGTTTTGTAATGTTTGGTTTAGTTTCCCTTGGTTTTGTTTCTGTTTTACTGTTTGTTTGTTTTGTAGTATTTTCCTCATCCTCACTTCATCTTTTTCTTTAATTTCTCACTTTCATTTCCAATTGTACAAAGTCATTTTGAGAGGACATTGCCCTTTGTACTAGAAGTCACTACCACTCCTGTGTTATCACATTTATTTATCAACAAGTGGTCAGCTGCATAGCCATCACACATTAGTGACTCACCCTCAATTCAAGGAATTGCAACAATACTCTCTTTCTCTTTCATCCTGCTTCACTAGCAAGGGATGAGAACAAACACTTTTCATCTCCATCTTTGTTAGAGATACACTTCTCAAAGTTTTCTCTTCGAGTTAACACGATAATTTGAGGATGTCATCTTTTCACTTTTGAATTTGTTTCCTGCACTTCAATTGGAGCAATTTCTACAATTCAATCCTTTACATTCTACACTCCTTCATCTCACCTGGAGAAATTTGTACTACCTCTTTCATCATCTTATTCTCTGCAATTCACTCAGAGAACAATCCAAAATCTCGCTTGAGTTAGCCAAGTAGTTTTGTGATCATTTCTGTGGTGTTATCTGTGTAACCATATTATCGGATTGTGCAATATTTGGGAACATTTGACATTTTGGAGGATCCATGTCCGGTTAACCCCTGCACGTATAAAGTCGGTAAGTGGTGATTGCTTTTTATTCCCATCTCGCTTATAGTTAGCAACCAACCTCTTCACTGGTGACCCCGACGTGATTCTAAACCCGACCAGCGTGTTGAGCAGCATACTTTCTTCGTCAAATTGTTTTTATTTATTGTCTTCCTTTCTTCATATATCTATGGTCGACTCATCTTTCATCTCCTCATGTCAACATGTCGACCAACAATCAAAATCACCCTACCTCTTCTACTCAGTCAACTCCTACTACAATTCAACAAATGAGAGCACAAATCTTACAGCTCTCAATCCTAATTCAAACTTTGACTTCTCAATCGCAAAAAAGTCAAACTAATAGGAGCAAAAGTAGTGGAGACAAATCATCACATCACTCAAAGTCAAACCAAGCTAGCCAGTCTCGCTCACATCAACATGCTGGAGACTACTGTTACTACCACTGGCGTTTCGATTCCAAAGCCAATAAATGCGTACCGCCCTGCAAATACAAAAATACTTCGAGTTCAACTACTTCTAACAACCAGGGAAAGAACAAAGCTAATCTAGCAGCTACAAATCACACTGGCACCACACAAAATAGTCGCCTCTTCTACGTTACCGATAGGAAAACTGGAATTCGATTTCTCGTAGACACTGGAGCTGAAGTGAGCGTTCTTCCTCCTTCAAAATCCGAGAAAAATCACCCTTCTTCGAAATTTTACCTGCAAGCAGTAAATTGCTCAAGTATTACTACTTACGGAGAGCGAAGCCTGACTCTCGACGTCGGCTTGCGTCGAGCTTGCAGATGGATTTTCATCATTGCCGACATTTCCACTCCTATCCTCGGGGCTGACTTCCTACATCACTTTGGCTTGCTGGTAGATGTTCGCAATCTTCGACTCATCGACTCAATTACCAATCTATCAGTAAGGGGCATCCTTTCTTCTTATCCTTCTATCAGTCCTATGTTTGTAAAGCCAGACAGTCAAGCTGCTTACAAATCTCTTCTTGATCAATTTCCTGACATCACACGCCCCGTCTACAAAGAAACCAAAATCAAACACTCAGTCACCCATCACATTGTGACGAGAGGCCCTCCCGTTTCAGCCCGTCCTCGTCGCCTAGCAACCGACAGGTACAGCGTTGCTAGGGCTGAATTTGACCACATGCTGGAACTAGGGATAATCCAACCATCAAGCAGCAACTGGGCATCCCCACTTCATATGGTGCCCAAGAAAACCCCTGGGGACTGGAGGCCATGCGGAGACTATCGTGCACTCAACAAGAATACGGTACCCGATAAATATCCGATCCCTCATCTCCAGGATTTCACTGCTGCTCTGGCAGGCAAGCGAGTCTTCTCAAAACTCGATCTCGTCAGAGCCTATCACCAAATCCCAGTCAACCCATCAGACGTACACAAAACAGCCATAACCACACCCTTTGGGTTATTTGAGTTTGTGCGCATGCCTTTTGGGCTACGCAATGCCGCACAAACTTTTCAACGATTCATTGATGAGGTAACCCGTGGTCTTCCCTTTGTGTACGCTTACATCGACGACCTCCTGATCGCAAGCGAAACACCAGAGGAACATGTACAACACCTGCAACTTCTCTTCACTAGACTTGCAAAATATGGAGTCGTCATCAACCCAGCCAAGTGTGAATTTGGCGCATCCTCCCTCACCTTTCTCGGCCATATCGTTGATGAGAACGGCATCCGCCCTCTTCCCGAGAAAGTCAAGGTCATCAACGACTTCCCTGTCCCTGATTCTTTGCGCAAACTTCGTGAGTTTCTTGGACTAGTCAACTTCTATCGGCGTTTCATTCCTGATTGTGCAGCTACCACACAACCACTCACTGATCTACTGGCTTGCAAGCAGAAAAATAAGGCAATCCATCTCGACGAGGCAGCCCTCAAGGCATTCCACTCCGTCAAGACAGCATTAGCTAACGCTACACTTCTTTCACACCCTAACCCTAATGCACCACTTTGCATAATGGTTGATGCATCAGATGTCGCTGTTGGAGGTGTGTTGCAGCAACAAGTCGACGATGACTGGCAACCCATCGCCTTCTTCTCTAAACGTCTACAGCCAGCAGAGACGAGATATAGCACTTTCGGACGTGAACTTCTATCTATCTATCTCACCATTCGTCACTTCAAGCATGCACTAGAAGGACGACAATTATGTGTCTACACAGACCACAAACCACTAATACATGCCTACAACTCTAGACCAGACAGGTATTCACCACGTGAAGTCAGGCATCTAGACTACATATCCCAATTCACGACAGATATTAGGCATATTAGTGGAAAACACAATGTAGTGGCAGACACACTCTCCCGCATGGAAATCAACTCTCTCAAATCATCTTCCACCATTGATTTCAATGCCATCGCCACTGCACAGGAGGATGACGAGGAACTCAAGCAACTCACTTCAACCTCGCTCAAACTCCACGCTCTACCACTCCCTACTTCTGACTCAACTATTCTATGCGACGCTTCTACTACAAATCCTCGCCCTTACATCCCAGCCAAATTTCGTCGAGTTGTGTTTGATGCTCTTCACAACCTATCTCACCCCGGCATCAATGCTACTCAGAAACTCATCACTGAGCGATTTGTGTGGCCTGGAATCAACAAAGATGTCAGAAGTTGGACCAAAACTTGCATACAGTGCCAACGTTGCAAAGTACATCGTCATACCAAGACACCGATAGGTACTTTTGCAACACCAGACGCTAGATTCGACCACGTCCACATCGATCTCGTGGGACCCCTCCCTCCTTCAAATGGCAATGCATATCTCCTCACTTGTGTTGACCGTTTCACTCGATGGCCTGAGGCAATACCAATCTCCGACATATCAGCCGAGACTGTTGCCCAAGCTTTCATTTCACAATGGGTATCTCGCTTCGGAGCTCCCTCAACCATCACTACCGACAGAGGACGACAATTTGAATCATCTCTCTTTCAAGCCCTAACTCATCTTCTTGGCAGCTCTAGGATTCGAACTACATCTTATCACCCAGCATCAAATGGACTCGTTGAGCGCTTTCATAGACAACTCAAAGCATCTCTCAAAGCTACAACTAGTGTGAGATGGACTGAAACTCTCCCTCTCGTCATGCTTGGAATCCGGACTGCAGTCAAATCTGATTTAGGTTGTTGCGCAGCTGAACTGGTATACGGAACTACAATAAGATTGCCAGGTCAGTTTGTGGCACCTAGTCAGAATGATTGTGATATGGACCCTAGCAACTACATCCACCGACTACGGAGACAAATGCAGAACCTCAGACCTCAGCCCACTCGTGCTCAACAACGCAAACCACAGGTCCATCCTGATCTCACAACATGCACCCATGTATTTGTGCGACATGATGCAGTCAAGAAACCTCTCCAACCACCATACGACGGCCCGTTCGAAGTCATCAGACGAGCTGACAAGTTTTTCATCATCCAACTCAAAGGAAAACAAGACAGCGTCAGTCTCGACCGTTTGAAACCTGCATACTTGGACTCGCCTGTCACATCTACTGCTGACCCAGGTCCAACACTCTCACAGGACCCCAAACCTTCACAAGCACCTACTACACCAACCTCTCAGCCTCACCCTCCCTCTGTCATTCCTCCTTCATCTGCCACTAAAGTCAGACAAACTCGTTCCGGCAGAAGGGTACACTTTCCAAAGCGTTATGTTCAAGTTTGGCATTTCAAATGAGAAATTATTTAATTTCATTCGGACTATATGTATTTTCTCTATTTTCTCTATTATCGACCGTTTCATTTTATTCAACGTTCTAGGAGGGGGCTGATGTAGTATTTTCCTCATCCTCACTTCATCTTTTTCTTTAATTTCTCACTTTCATTTCCAATTGTACAAAGTCATTTTGAGAGGACATTGCCCTTTGTACTAGAAGTCACTACCACTCCTGTGTTATCACATTTATTTATCAACAAGTGGTCAGCTGCATAGCCATCACACATTAGTGACTCACCCTCAATTCAAGGAATTGCAACAATACTCTCTTTCTCTTTCATCCTGCTTCACTAGCAAGGGATGAGAACAAACACTTTTCATCTCCATCTTTGTTAGAGATACACTTCTCAAAGTTTTCTCTTCGAGTTAACACGATAATTTGAGGATGTCATCTTTTCACTTTTGAATTTGTTTCCTGCACTTCAATTGGAGCAATTTCTACAATTCAATCCTTTACATTCTACACTCCTTCATCTCACCTGGAGAAATTTGTACTACCTCTTTCATCATCTTATTCTCTGCAATTCACTCAGAGAACAATCCAAAATCTCGCTTGAGCTAGCCAAGTAGTTTTGTGATCATTTCTGTGGTGTTATCTGTGTAACCATATTATCGGATTGTGCAATATTTGGGAACATTTGACATTTTGGAGGATCCATGTCCGGTTAACCCCTGCACGTATAAAGTCGGTAAGTGGTGATTGCTTTTTATTCCCATCTCGCTTATAGTTAGCAACCAACCTCTTCAGTTTGTTTGTTTGTTTGTTTTTGTTGTTGTTGTTGTAGGGGAATGGTCCGGTAGGTGTAGTGATTTTGCAATCTTTATTCCTGTTCTGAAGAAGCAATCCATTCTCATTTTCTTCAATATTTGGTTATTCTTGAAAATGTCGACAGGGAAACGAAACTTTGCAAGATATTCCAGAATTGATAACCAACACAAGTATATCGTCCGTCGATGGTAAGTAAAGTCTCAAACTTTTTAGCGCTCCCAATCATGATACCCAATTTTTTATCTTCTCCATTAAAAAAAAAAATGTCCAGACAATTATTATTGAAATCGTTGACTAATAACTAAACCTCGTCCGGCAAATGTGACTTCTCTTTTTTTTTTGGGGGGGGGGGGAGCGGGGAGGTCAGAGTCTTCTCAGAGAGTTTTTGGAAAATTATATTACTGAGTTGTCTGCAGTTTCGGTCAGACTTCTTCCTCGTCATTCAAAATATAATTCTAAAAAGAGCCCCTGGTTTAAAGTGGTCAATCATTATTTATAAAAGAAATAAGTATAGCCCCTCCTTCTCTTTCTCTCCCTCTCTCACTCCATTCTTCTCCCTCTTCCTGCCCCTCCTATCTCCATTCTCTCTCTCTCCCCCCCCCCCCCCCCCCTTTCTCTCTCTCTTCTCCATCACCGTCTCTTTACGCACCTCTCTTCCGTGGTCAGGTATTCGAGATGCAATCACCCAGTTACAACAAGTGGTAGAAGGACTTGTGAACCAAACATCGCAGTCATTAGATGAAGTGAGTATAATTATACGAGCTGTATCCTTCAGAAGAAAAAACAATTACTCAATACCTTCAAAAGTTGAAATAGTTCTGGTAGTGGGGCAGATAATACAAATAGTAGTGGTGGTGCTGGTGGTGCTGGTATACTAGTAGTAATAGTAGTAGTAGTAGTAGTAGTAGTAGTAGTAGTAGTAGTAGTAGTAGTAGTAAAGTAGTAGTAGTAGTGTTGTAGTATTATTTATAGATAAGTATAGAGATATGCAGACTTATAGGTGTTTCATATCAATAGATTAATAATAATGATAATGATGATAGCAATAACAATAATAATAACAAAAATAATAATAATGGCAACAACAATAATGATAATAATCGATAATAATGACAACAATAACAACAATTATAACAACAACAGTAATAATAATAATAATAATAATAATAATAATAATAATAATAATAATAATAATAATAATTCCTATACATGTATATGTATAATGAATTACTATCGTAATTCATTTCATGTATCCCTTTCTCACTTTAGTCCCCTTGATCTCTTCTTTCTCTGTTTCATTATTTCAGATATTTGACTCACTCAACTTTGATTCATTGAAAGAGACAATTGACACAACAGTACAGCTACCAGTGGAAGAAAATACCATGTATGTATCATCATTATATTGATGATACTGGTGTAAATTTACTTACTACAGGGTGTACAAACAATCATTTTATATACCCTTGCACAGTAATAGGCCACTTGCTTGATTTTGATTTGTTTTATTTATTATTTGGCGGATCAAGAGAGGGAAGCAGGGGCAGAAATCAATTTTATTTCATCAACCTCTTTTATTTGGGGGGGGGGGGGCTTGCAATATTTTTTCACACTAAGTTGTTATAAATAGTTATTTTTGCATATAGAAAAAAAAGATTTAAAAACAGAATTTCAAAAAAACTTAAGTAAAAATAATCTTGCTTCTTTTGTTATGTCTTTTTTTTGTTTTAGTTTTTCGTTTGTTTGTTGTTGTTGTTGCTTTGTTTTTTGTTTTGCTTGTCAGGTAATTTTGGAGTATGTTGTAGAGGCAATCCCAAAATCTGATGACTTCCGTATAGTTTTAAGAGCGATTTCCGCCCATGTCTGCGTCCTTAACCCCTTCTCTCGCTTTCTCTCATCATCTCAGTAACACGATTGCGTCCCTTCTCCCTGTCATCCTCGCCTTCATGGTTGTGTTGACCGGTGTCGGTCTCCTGATCGCACTCATCGGAATGAGATGTAACGACGGCCCACAGAGACGAGGATGTGGATGCGACTATGGGGGAAAGATGTTGATGGGGTAAGTCGACACTGTCATCGATTGTTGAGACAGTCATTGATTGTAAAAAAAAAATGATAGTTATATAAAATGGTTATCATTTGTTTGTTTGTTTGTTTGTTGTTAAGTTATTCTTTAATTTAGTCCGGAATACACCCTTCACTTTCCATATTCGTTAATTTGAAGATGATAAATTCCCTCCACAGGCGTATAGCCAGGGTCACAAGGGGGCCATGCCAACCCCCATTTTCATCTAAAATAAGTCATCCATGATTAGACGGAAATGTGTGTGTATGTGTAACTATGTGATTCTGGAATTTGTGTTTCACCCCCCCCCCCTACGCCAGCAGTGCCCCCTGTTAACAAGTCTGGCTACGCCAGTGCTTCCATTCATTAATTCATTGTTCTCAATAGGCCCTATTTATTTTTTAAAATCCCAGGACAAAAGGCACGATTGGTTACTAGTACTTTTACCCAAGAAAATTGGCCTGTATGTGGCATTCGGCATTCGATATTCATTATCAATTATTAAGATCATTGCGTGTTAATCTCACAGATTGAAGGCCAAACTAAAATGTGCATTCTCTACTTTATGCTGAAAGTCAAATAGGCCTTTATGCATGGCACCTTAATTTTGTCAGCTTTTTTACTTCTAACCGCTGTAAATGATAGCTTAAGAACTATTACAACTTTTGTTTTCCTTCTGTTTTATTCAGATCGGTGTGTTGGTCGTTCTCGATCTCCTTATTCGTCTGTATCCTAGCAGCACTCTTTTTGATCATTGGCTCAACCCTCACCATCGTTTGTGATTCGCTCCTCGACCTGTCACTCATTCAAGAGGTATACGCCCACATCCTGCTATCACAATGGATTTCAGTTGTCCCACTAATAACCAATCAGAAGCAAAGTATTTATCCAATTTATCTATGTAGATTATGATTGACCAATAATTGTGTTCCAGGGGAGCATTTCATCAAGCGTTTTGTCAGTGATTTTTTACTGACAAATTTGCTCTCAGCCAATCAGATGCAAGGAATTCAGTAGCTTATAACAGTTGTCGGTAAAAAATCACTGACAAAACGCTTGATGAAACGCTCCCCCGGGCTCTGGTCCCTTGTTACGCTGAGCCGAGAAGTAACATTTCAGATTTTATCATGAGAATTATCTTTTTGTTCTATTTTTATTTTTTCTTAATAAACTGAAACTTCAATTTTGAAAATCAAAATATATTTCTTTTACAAAAAGAGAAATATTGAATTATTATGATTACGTGCTGAAAACGTTTGATTTTGCTATCAGTGCAATAATCTTATGACCTTTTTTCAATTTATCATCATTAATTATTAATACGTCGTTTTATTCTTTATTGCATTTGTTATTATTTTCTCCCCTCTATCAACGTCTTAAAACTCCTACTTTCCTTTGATTTTTGTCTTGTTTTGTTTTGTCATTTTTGTTTAGGTGGTTGACGATCCTGCAGTGTGGGGAGGTAGTTCACTGACTAGCCGCTTCTCATTCGGCAATTCAACCTTCAATATCACTGTCTACGAGATCTTAGAGTATGTATGTCCCCCCCCCCCCCACACACACACACCCCTATAACAATCTCTAAATCAGTCCAAAATCTTCAAAAGCAAACTGTTATGGGTGGTGACAATGTTATAGAATGCCTTTGAAATTAATCCTCATCTTGTATCGCGGTATACATATACGAAATAGCTTTCTTTATTTTCTTATCATTCTTTTTCATTGAAAAATAAGACTTAATTTTTCCTTTGATAACATTAATAATCTAAAGATTTGAATCCCTTTTCTTTTCACATTTAAGACAGATTGATGAACTATATACTTTCGCGACCGTTTTAAAATATCACAATAGTACCCGAGTTTTCTGTTGTTGTTTTAGAACCAATGTTGAACTATTTTACGTGTGCAGACTGCTGAAAGCCATAAACGATTTATAACTATATAATTTTTGCTCTAAACAAAATAGTCTTTATCTCACCCTTTTCACTGTCTGTCATCACAGAAACTGCCAAGAAGATGCAACTTTGTTCGATGCTCTCGATCTGGGATCGTCTGGATTTATCGATGTCGTCCTCAATTTGGACATCAGAGAGGTATATAATTTATACCTATCTCGTCCTTCTCAATATTCAATTTCGTTGGGGGGGGGGGGGGTCAGTGATCATACAATTTTAAATCAAGCCAGCATTTACCCCTATATTTCAAAGTGCTCATTGAAGTTCCATTCATTGATTTTTATTAGATTATTATCATTAATTATTTATCATATTATGAGAAGTATAAAGTGAGGCATTTCATTGAAACGCAGCAGATAAACTATTACCGTTCCCAGCTGTTTGAGCCCCCGTGACAATATTACAATATACATTATACACATTTTTGTTGCGAAATCATATTTCATAGTAACCGAAGTGAACAAAATTTCTTAGTATGAAAAAAATAATGTCTTGATTTGATTTGAGTAAGTTTGTGACAGTAAGCCAAAATATAATTACAGTTCATATTAAAGGGAAATCCAACCTTAATAGCAAGTTGCTTTGAAAGAAAGAGGAAAAATCAGAGAAGCAGATTGGTAAAAAGTTTGAACGAAATTGGACAAGCAGTAAGGAAAGTTATGAATTTTTGAAAGTTGTAATCACTATATGCTTATGGGAATTTCAAATTGGCCAAATAGGTAATGTCACTGTGATGTAGCTGTGGACAACTCCCCCATTCGCTCTAACACACAAAATGACTAAAATGTCACTTTTTTTCAAAATGCATTACTCAGTAGGATCTTTTCGTTCATGAAGACCTATAACAATATGCTATCTCCAATATATTTTGAGTACTGCCCCGAGGGTAAAAGCGCCTCGAAGAAAACCGCAAATTAATGATATTTTTGTGTATGGGAGAGTTGTCCACAAAAATGTCACCATTGACTCACCAAATTGCCAATTTGAGATTCGCATAGATGTAGTGATCTCATTTTTCAAACATCCATAACTTTAATATTTCTTGTCGAATTTCTTTCAAACTTTCACCATCCTGTTTTTCGTATTTTTCTGCTTTCACACAAATCATCTTATTACCAAGGTTGGATTGCCCTTTAAGCTCATCGCACACTATACGACAGGTTTGCTATCCGATTTCGGAAGAAAATGTAATAGCATTTGATATAAACATTTAAAGACATCAAATATTTTTTATTGGGGTTCTGAATAGTCATTCATATATTAAAATCGAAAATATGGCCTATTGCGGGCTTGATCTAGTAGGAGGAAATTCAAAATAATCGTCTCCGAGTGGTAGTGATGTCAGAGCAGTCCTACGATTGTCTACGATTTTAAACTGATTCCCTTATTCCAGGTATAAGGCTGACAGCCCACCAAAACTCACTGTTTAGTACTCATATTATTGCTCAGAACCTGAATCAGGTTGCTCTTATTTGTTTAAATGCCCGTATTTAATGCTATTGCGATTTATTTCCAAAATCGGATCGCAGTCGATCATACAGTGTGCGGTGGGCTTTGCAGATACATATACAAACATGGTATGCAGAATCAGGAATTGCATGACAAAAGTAATATATTAAGACTGAAGAATAAAGAATTGCTATGATCAATATCGAGATGAAAATTTGAATGCCCATAAAATTTTAACTGAAGAGCATTAGTTTTTGAAATTTTCTTCACCGTAATTATAATAGATGCTACCTGATTTGACCAGCGTGTACGAAATGGTCAACGACACCGTGGCCGAGTTGGACATCTTACCAAGCGATGAGACTAATGACCTCTTGAGTCAACTGACCAGTCAGCTATCACCCTCCAATATCACTGAAGCCATCGAAGTGGTAAATCGTTAGACAATACATTGCATTTTGTTTGATCAAAGAGTAAGGTGTTATATTATTATTGTCACTTTTAATCATTTATCTTTTAATTAGTATTAACGGTCGACAAGTTAGACTCGACTGGTCGCAATGTTATTACATAATCTTTTTCTTCTCTTTTTTGTTGAAAATAATCAAAATGAAATTTTCATTTATTTCTGTTCTGCCAAACGGAAAAAATAATCGTTGAACAAAATGCTTAATCAGCAAAGTATTAACCGAATAATAAATATATCAATATATAGTTATTGTATGAGAACATCATTATTTACATATATACTAGTATGTTATTTTACGTAGTCAAATTTAGGAAAGAAGATCGGGTATATGGGAAAAAGAGAAGAAAATAATAGTGACAGTGGAAATCGATACTACAGAGTCAATTAGTCCGTGTGAAATAAGAGATTGCAAAAAGCATGCATTTTACCCCTGTTTTGTTCATCCTGTAGATGCAAAGTGGACTCGGTCAGGTTCCACTGACAAACCTGAGTGATGCCCTCAACGATGGAGCTGATGCAGTCGCTCCATACTATCCGGTAAGATATACATGTAATTTATCAATGCACCGATTTTTTTTGTTAATAATAACACGACTTATTTGTAGTTAATTATGAATTATATACTCTATAAAGAAAGACTGAATTTTCACTCTGTTTTCACTCCCTTGGAAGTCACGTCAGTATAATCACTTGTTTAGGTAAGAATATTGATTTTAAGTGCAAAATTTTTTTTCCCCCCACAGATAAACAAGTTTATGTTACCGTAATGATATTTGTTTTTATATTCGTTATCTTTGGCAGACAATGGCATCTGACTTACGTGATTTGGGTGATGATTTAATAATTATCAAGGACCAACAGCTACAACTTACTATCAATCTTACGGTATGACATCTTTCTCTCACTTTCCAAATATAGAATGAATAATTTTCAGTTGTTTCTTTTTCTAACTCATCCAGAAATTGAAAGGGAGTATAGGGTCATAAACTCTCCATATTATAACAGAACAATCTTCTGGAATAGAATGTACTCCAAAAAAATCTATAAATCATTTTGAACATATAATTTTAGAACATTTAGTGATATTAAACTAGATTAAAAACCATAATCATCTGAGAATAAAATATATCCAGCAATAAAACAATTCATTATAAATTAGCAAAGTTTAAAGTGTAATACATTACACCTATATAGATAGGACATGGGATTCAAAAAAGAAGGGGAAAAAAGTGCGCCCAATGTGGGGCTCGAACCCACGACCCTGGGATTAAGAGTCCCATGCTCTACCGACTGAGCTAACCGGGCATGCATACTTTGCCATGTAAAGTAGTTTAGTCGACAAATTTGATTCGCGCCATCTACATCTGATGATTGATGTGATGATGCTAATTCTTGTATGCATGCCATACTGTACTTACTATGGTATCATCCTGCTATCATTTCATCCTTGAGTACCCTTCTGTTGTATTTTAATATTACGTATTTTGATGATTTTTTTTTTCTAATTCCCCTTTCACTAACAGTTGTGACATTGATTCTGATAATGAATATTTTGTATTCATTGGCTTTGTTATAATATTCAGTGCCTTTTTTCCAATTCCCCTGCACTAGCAACAATGACAGTTGTGACATTGATTCTGATAATTAATATTTTGTATTCATTGGCTTTGTTATAATATTCATTAATTTTCCATTGGCAGGTGTACCTTATTGTTATAAATTCTATACAATTCATTTGATTATTTTTTATGGGAATATATTATGCAGTATAATATACAAATAAATATTACTATACCAGATATGGCGCCTTGTTGCTTTGAAGCTGATAAACAATACTGATATTACGCTTTCTTAATGTACTGTTTTATTTCTTTCTATATAACGATCACTATTAATATAGTCATATAATGCATTATAAAATTGGTTTTATGTCATGTTTGATTTTAGAAATGCAATGTAATTCATTTTGTGAGATATCACAATGCTGGCCTGCAGTGGCGGCACCAAGGGGGCATGGGGGCATTTGCCCCCCCCCCCCCAGTCAGAAGCTTTGCCCCCCCCCCCAGTTGCCCCCCCCCCCAATAATTTTCGGAGTGAAAAAAAATAAAACGGCGGAAAATGAAAAAGAAAAGAAAAGGAAAGAAAAAAGTGAAAAAGGAATGGAGAAAAGAAGGAAAAAGAAAGAAAACGGAAACTTGGAAAGCAGTGGCGCATCAAGGTGGGGGGGGGGGGGGCATGGGGCAAATTTGTTCTCTCAGCTCGTGTAAATATCCTCATATTTGGGTAGTTTTATAGCCGAATAATTTCTGTACATTTCCACTATAATAGTGTCAAAATTTTTGCTCGCTCGCTTCGCTCGCTCGCAATACAGGCATATAACTCCCACCACATAATCAGGCCGCGAGATGATCAAATGTCCTCATATGGGGGTAGATTTATAGCCAAATAATCATTTCTGTACATTTTCACCACAAAAAGTTTCACAATTTTTGCCCGTTCGCAATGTATAACTACCACCTTATTATCGGGCAGCAAGATGCTCAAATGTCCTCATATCTGGGTAGTTTCATAGCCGAATATAATTTCTGTACATTTTCACGACAAAAAGTGTTCGCAATAAATAACTACCACCTCATAATCGGGCAGCAAGATGCTCAAATGTCCTCATGCATATTAGGGTAGTTTTATAGCCGAATATGTAATTTCTGTACATTTTTACTACGAAAAATGTCAAAATTTTTGCTCGCTCGCTTCGCTCGCTCGCAGTATATAACTAACACCTCTTTATAATCGGGCAGTTCAGCTAGATGCTCAAAATGTCCTCATATATGGGTAGGTTTATAGCCGAATATTCTGTACATTTTCACTACAAAAAGTGTCAAAATTTTTTTTGTCCGCCCTTGCCCCCCCCCCCAACATTTTCTTTTGCCCCCCATTTGCCCCCCCCCCCCCACTTTAAAAATCCTGGTGCCGCCACTGCTGGCCTGGTTAATAGGCATAATTATGTTGCTGATATCGCAATGGGTTAGATTTTTTTTAAATGTGTAATCTGTTCTTATCTTTTTCTAATCGCCTTTTAATTCTTATTTTGAATTTTCTTATTTCATGACATGTAGCAACAGTAAAATATAAATAGTATAATTTTCGGTAACTAGAAGACCGCATGGGTGACTGGGTGTCGGCCCAGAGTCAAGATAGACAAGGGCGGAAATCGTTCTTAAAACGTGGAAGAGGGCATAATAATTGTACTCCAAAATTCTCTGAGAAGCAAAAAAATGAAAAAATGAAAAAATGAAAAAATTAGTCTTCACATTTGGGGTGCATTTTTACTCCAAAAACCTCTGACAAGCAAAACATTATTACTTGCATTTGGAACTTTATAGTAGGTTCAGTTTTGAGTGATGCACTTTTGGCATAACAAAAGACCAAAAACCCGGGGGTATTTGAACAAGAATTGGGGGATGTGTCCCCCCCCCCCCCACCTCCGTCCCCGGGATTTTGGCCCATGAAGATGTGAGGGGAGTGGCAAATGCATTATTCGTAGCTAAATTCCATAGAGGAAACATATTTCTTTAGGGCACCCCCCCCCCCTTCGACGCCACTGAGATTACGTGGTATCACATGCACTATAGGATTGCCACACTTTTATCAAGGTTTTATCATGCTTAATGGATTTTGTATATTGATTTTGTGTGCAGGTAGCGCTCTTTGAAGAAGTCTCCAGATTAAACTCGTCTCTACTGGGGGTTGAGGTGAGTTACACCAATAGGGCGTGGGGCTACGGATAAAACTTCACAAGAGACCATAAATACTTACATTGTGAAGTCCAATTATTGGAAATAATCTTGACAAATTGTATAACATTAATGAAAAAATAAATATTCTCAAATCAGGCTTAAAACAATTGACTTGATTTTTTTTGTGTGTGTGTGTCTTCTGAGTTTATTAATATTTAGTGAACGTTTGCAACATAATCATTACATTCTTCAAAATTAGGTGTATTTGTTATAAAATGACTTCTAAAATAGATATTTTTTTAAAACTCACCCTTTTCGTGGGAACGTTAACACATCAGCTGTGCATATAAGAAAAGGAATGTCTATGCATGCACATTCTATAATACACGTCGAATATTGTTTGACTTTCTGTCCGGAGTCTGTACTTATATAAATTCATGTAAATTAGTTCTTAGTGAATTAAGATAATTTCGTCAAACGAAATTACTGTAATCTTTTCTTTTTCATCCATGAATTCTTACAATTTCAATTCAATTTAAAGACATTTATTTCCAACTTTTCAATATACAAAGTAATAAATGAACAAAAATAATGTCCATGTATTTTTAACAAAAAATATGACAAAATATACACTAATGTGGTACATACATAGTTGGAGGACACACCTCTAAAAGCAAAAGCTTGGGGCGAGGGTGTCCTTAGTACATAAAACATTATTACATAATAAATATATAAAAAGAAAATAACTACATACCACGCACACTTGCCTACATTTTTACATTTTGGTCTTTTCTGGCAATTAATTTATTTTGTTCAATTTTAGATTGTCGCCGAGGAGGTCTCTGACTCAGTGTCCACTTTGGCAGATTTTATCAAAACCGAAGCAGGACCAATCGTTATCCAGGTTTGTTTATTTTGCATTCTTGGTTATTGAATATCATCATTCGTTTATTTGAATAATTAATACAAAAATACATTGCAATTCACAAGGCCTATATATAATCCACTTTCATGCAAACACGGTGTAAACATGCGTGAGCAGAATGTTGATGTAACTTATAACCATGCCGCAAACCCCGTGACAGTTAATTTTGTAATGATACTTATTATACATTACAATTACAATTATTTGAAAAAGATAAGGTAGTCGGCCTCCGTACATTTTAATGACAATATTTGTGGAAATATCACGCAATGTCGCTATGTATAATAAATCAAACAATATACCTCGTCAAAACTGACGAAATATACCTCGTCAAAACTGACAAAATATTATGTTTGCACTTCTACCCTTGCCCTCACGAACAAAAAATGGGAAGAATCCGAAAAGTAGAAATCCTTGCAAAATTGTGTGCAGAGATTATACAGTGCGTCCCAGAAAAAACGAAACCCTAAAACAAAGGGTTATTGTGACCACACTATGTGCTGTATGACAATGATTATTCATTTTCCATAAACTGAAAGTATTATGCTTTTAAATGATACCTTGATGGCATCCATCCGTACATTCTTTACCGAGCAGCGGCATTTTGAAAATGACATGTAAAAACTCAGTTGTGCCAGATTTGGGTAAAACCGTGAAAACGTTAGGATCACACGCGAACATAACCCAAATGTAACATTACTTTTAAAACCCTGCGAGAAGACTGTTTTCATGTGTTTCTTTCAATAACGATGGTAAGGATAATGCCCTCATCATGAAATAAAGGATGGTCAATGTTTTGTTGATGTCGGGGGTAAAGAAAGGGCATGTTTTGTATTGAAATGGTACCTGCAATCGAAATGAAAAGTAATTTTTTTGAATTTTGAAGAACTGCAATTTCTTTTAAGTACAAAGTGGACAGATAGGTGATATTTTTCATAAAAGTTAAGATAGCGGCACTTTTCATTGTCATCAAAAGGAAATACAAGTTTGAAAGGGCACATAAGGCAGAAAAAATATAAAGATTATGGCAATTTCCCGAACAGGAGGGGCACCTTTTCTATCACAGGAGGGAGACTTTTTCATCTTTTGAAGGATATTTACTGATTTAGGAAATTTTGGGGGCGTACACCCCTGCCACCACTGGAAATTGGTATCGACCCGTGTTTTATGAATTTCTGATTGAATGCATGTCATCACAAGAAGGAATTTCACGTATCATATCTCTTAAAGCTGGTATTTCCCTTGTGTCATTTTCGCATGTGATCCTAACGTTTTCACGGTTTTACCCAAATCTGGCACAACTGAGTGTTTACATGTCATTTTCAAAATGCTGCTGCTCGGTAAAGCATGTAGAGATGGATGCCATCAAGGTATCATTTAAAAGCATAATACTTCTAGTTTTTGGAAAATAGATAATTATTGTCATAGAGCACATAGTGTGGTCACAATAACCCTTTGTTTTAGGGTTTCGTTTTTTCTGGGACGCACTGTATAATACCTTTTCCTCCGTTAACAGGGCCTTGAAGCTTATATTGATGGTATCCTCTCGCTAGCAGACCAGTTTATTGATGAAGTCCTGAGACGGGTAAGAATACTTTTTCTAATATTAAAAACAATATCCAGTGACGTATCCAGCATCAGATGAGCCGACTTAGGTCTACACCCTCCCATCTGAAGAAAAAAACTAAAAATGAATAGACAATATCTCTACGTTTCGATGGCTTCATCGTTTTATTTTCTTTATAATTTCTTGGTTCCAAGTCGCATTCGAAAAAGGATTTGTTTTTACGAAAGATTCTCTTTTTCCAGAGGCGTAGCTACAGGGGACACGGGAGACATGTACCCCCCCCCCCCATTTTATGGCGAAAAAAGAAGAAAAAACAAAAATAAAAGGAGAGAAAGGGAAAGGGAGAAGAGAAAAGGACGAGAAAAGAAGACGATAGGACCCCTTCCCGAACTCTCCCCTAATCAGTGGTCTAGTAAAATCACATTGATTTTCCGGGTAAAACCGCCCCCCCCCCTCCCAAAATATATTTTCAATTCATATCATTTAAAAATTCTTGATGTACATGTTTATAGTTACTGATTACTTGAATTTCATTCGTTTGTACATGTATGTTATCTTCTGTCTATCCAGATTCAAGACGATATGGGACGATGTGGTATCATTCGGAACATTTATGATGCTATCGTTGGGTCATTGTGTCTGTACCTCTTGCCTGGTTTGGTAAGAATATTTCACTTGACCAAATACAATACTTTTATGATATGCTCAATTACTTTTTCCCACTTTCTAAAATTATTCCAAGTTTCGATTTGTATGATATGTTGTACAATAACAATTGATTCCCTATTGTAGCACATGACATAAAGGTATAATGAATCAATGAATATTAGATAGAACTATCATTGCTAAAAAAAATATATCGCATTACAATGTAAAGCCAAAATATTTTTATTATTTGGGCGTAATCATCTATGCTAATTTACCCCGAGACTTTTGAAAGGGATGCGACAACCCCTATATTCAAAGTCAATTCGGCTGAGTTGTGATTCTTCAACACTTCTCTGGAAATTTTTTATATTTGAGGTCTCTTTGGTCTGACCCCCCTCCCCCCCCCCCCCCACACACACACACACCCTGGATAAAACCTGCATCATTGTTTTATTCGTCATCAGATTTGAGCAATTTTGAGGGGCGACAAAGATCACTTTTTAAAAATTACTGTCGGCAAATTTTTAAAGTTTTGTGATATTGTCGGCAGTTGCATGTGGTCAGGCAGCCCAGGGCTACAGCTCCCAGCTCCCATATACTATCTGACTTATATCTAAGTGATGCCACGGATAAAAGCCCTTGTCGTTAATCCATTCTTACGGTCACCTTTTATTTATTATTTTCTAGAACGTGTTCTGGTTCGCCTTATCTGCCATCTCCTTCGCTCTCATCCCCAACATCGTGTTCAACGTCCGTCTCGCTAAGTATCTTCGACGTCCGAATACTTCCACGCCTCGAGAAGCGCCCTTTAATGGCGTCTTAGTCTATCCTACACCCACGTAAGTTATCAAAAACAAGTAAAATAGGCCTGGTCAATCATATTCCGTACGGTAATTCAACTGAGTTTATTTCTTTCTGTTACAGAGTTAACAAAAGATGCTAAAAGCTAAAAGACATTTCATGATCATCTGTATATAAAAAGCTTAAATTTCTAAAATTTTTGCAGCAAAAACAAGTATTGTAGACTTGGAATTTGAAGAGAATGAGGCAATTATTGATTTGCTAAAAGGTAGAAGGGTGAACAACAACTCAAAATCACCAGACAATTTTATAAAGCGTTTCCCCCCCCCCCCCAAAAAAAAAAAAAAAAAAATAGTTAACAGTCGGAAAAATTCTCCCAAAATTTCAGAATATTTTCTGTCCAATCTTGTAGATAGCTTAAGGTCTCTCCTATGCAATATAATCATCCAGAAATATCTGATTAGTCATTACGCTTGAGTGATCAAAAGCCACTTATATTAAATGGTGCAAAATTCAGACTTGACAAGAATTGGTATTTAAGTTGAGAACCATTTTAGAATTGACAGTTAAAAAAGTCTCCCCAATTAAGTATTTCAAAATATTTTTAGGAAATGTTCATAACGGTGGAAAGCTTAGAGTCTCTTCTATCAAATGACATCAAAATATTTCTCAATATTTTACGCTTGAGAGAGCAAAAGCCACTTTTCTGAAAGGGTGCAAAATCCATACTTGACAAATGTTTGTATGTCCGTTCTGGCTGTTATCAGCAAAGTTGACAGTCATGAAAAGGCTTATATACATTGCCATATTCTGATCAATATATACATTGCCATATTCTGATCAATAAAAGACATTTTATGAAAGAACAGATTTTGTTCACTGTATGTCCTGATATATCCCATCAAAACTTTATGGTTGAGTGAGTATAAGCAGGCCGTTGAACTCACCAAAAGTAACATTTTGAACCACTCAACAAAGTAGTTGATTGCGCACTGAAGCATAAGATTTTGATGGAATGTGTAAGGATATACAGAGAAAAAAAGCTTTTTATTTCATAAACTGTCTTTTATTGATCAGAAAATGGAAAATTTCTAAGCCTTTTCATGCATGGCTCCCAGCTTGGCTGATACCGACCAGAGCCAATATCAATTCTTGTCAAGTCTGGATTTTGCACCCTTTCACAAAATATAGGCTTTTGCTCACTCAAGCGTGGAATATTGTTAGATATTTTGGTGTTATTTGATAGAAGAAACCCTAAGCTGTCCAAAGGTATGAAAATTTCCTTGAAATATTTTGAAACATTTATTTGGGGAGACTTTTTCAAACTGTTAACTTTTTTTCTGGGACGCACTGTAGTATAGAAGCTACGCGGGTTTCAATCTTCTTGGGGCAACTCTTTACTTGCCCGAGGATTGACCTTCATGCTGGTAAAAATATATAGCCATAAAAACAATGACTGCCCTAAAAACAATGACTGCCCTAAAAACAATGACTGCCCTAAAAACAATGGCTATAATACCCTAAACCGTTTATAAAATTATTTGGTTAATTGGTTATGCATGACTAAAAAAGTTTGGAATAACGTTCTTTTCCCCCCTAATTTATCACTGGCATCCAAAGTGTGGAATTTTGGTCATTACGAAAGACGTAAAGTATGAACAATATTGTTTTCTCTGATTATACATCAAGCGTGATGAGGATAAAAGGGAGAGTTTTTTTTTTATAATTTACACGATATTGTCTAAATCTTCTGCATTGAAATATGTAAAGAAAAATTGCATTCAAATGTTAATTTTGAGTACCATGTCCCCTTTTCAGCGGAACTCCACAAAGCTCCATAAGGGGATCGCCGGCGAGCTTGAGACGACCCGTTGATGAGAATCTGGTTGACATCAAAATACCTCGTTCCTTCGCAACCCGACTCAGAGGATCGGAGAGTCCAGAAAGTGCCCATTAATGACCTCAACACTCAACACTAAAATGAAATAAAATGATCCAGCAAATCATTATATTAAAAATGAATTATGAGTATCCAATGATTCATGTAACAACTTCAGAATTTTAGAGTGAAGCATTTTGCAAGGTATTTGAAATTATGGCATTTTGTTTATAACCAACTCCCCCCCCCCCCCTCCAAAAAAATAAAAATAAAAATAAATGAATAAATAAATAAAATAAAATAAAAAGAAATAAAAAATATTTTAAAAATAAAGTGTGACAACTGAGCAATTTGTCTACAATGGTCTAATCTTTATTTACTTATATGAACATTGAACTGACGATTTTAATTAATGGTTTTGTTCCATGAGCACATTTGAATTGTAATACATTCAATTTGTAATGGTCAATATCATTTTAAACAGTGATCTTTTCTTATCTGGCCATGCGTTTAATATTCTATCAGATTTTTTTCTTTAAAATTGTTTGTATATATTGTACATATGTTTTTATTTTAAAAACAGAATGTTACTTGATTGATGAAATATCGTGTAAATGTTTCTAAATAAACCTTCTCTTTTATCCTCATCATGCTTGATATATAATCAGATAAAACATTGTTATTGTTTATCTTTTACCTATTTCATAATGTCCAATTACTGATCTGACATGCTTATTTACTTGAAACTATACAAAATTAATGTTTATAAATATGAAAGGGCCTGCCAGAGAGGGAGAGAGAGGGGGAAGAGGTGGAAAGAGAGAGAGAGAGAGAGAGAGGCCGGGGGAGGGAGACAGAGGCAGAGAAAGAAAGAAGTTTATAAATACAAAACAAAGATAATGATATATATAATGGCCACCGCACACCTTATACGATCGGTCTGCGATCCGATTTCAGAAGAAAATGCAATTCATTTGACAAATCATTTCAAAACGAAAAACTTTTTTGATTGAGGGTCTGAATAGTCAAACAGATAGTAAAATCGATAATACGGCCTTTGCCGAGTTTTCTAGTCGATGGAATGGTCAAATCGGCTCCGAGTCGTAATGACGTCACAAAAATCGTACGACTGCCTACGATTTGAAACTAATTTTGCCCTTATTCCGGCCTGTAGAAAGCTGACAGCACACCAAAACCCTATGTTTAGTATTCATATTACTTTTCAGAACCTGAATAGGGTAGATTTCATTTGTTAAAATGCCAATATTTGATGCCATAGCGATTTATTTCACAAATCGGATCGCAGACCGATCGTAAGGTGTGCGGTGGCCTTAACCCTTTCAGGACAGGAATTATTTAAGGGCTAAATTGATCACAATCTATTCTTCAAATTGGCAACAAAAATATTTTTCTTTTAATGCTACATGGTTCTAATAAAATCTAATGTCTTTGAAAACAACATATATGGTTAGGAACGTTGTCGAAAAGTTGAAAAAATTGCCAATTTTGACAAAAAACAATGATTTTGAACCTCTCAATGTGTTGCCAATTTAAGGATTTTAAAGCTTATTCTCCTTTTTAAAATTCCTGCCATCAAAAACAATATTTTCATGCAGCAAAAATGGACACAGTGTGTGCAGAATTTTTTGTTCTTTCTACTCATTTATCTGGTCTATTTATTAGGGCTCTGAATCAGAAGTTATTGAGCCAAACCACAAAATGTGGTCAATTGTCTCGAAAGGGTTAATATGTATATAAATATATATCAAGAGAGAGAGAGAGAGAGAGAGAGATATATATATATATATATATATATATATATATATATACAGACATACGGACACACAGGAAAGAGAAGGGTGAAGCGAATTATGAATAAGAGAGAGAGAGAGAGAGGGAGGGAGGAGATAGAGAGAGGAGAAGAAAAAAAACCCGGCTCGGTGACTGACTGTTTCTCTCCAGCATAAATGAAATTGAATTCAAGTATGTCAAACTACAAATGCAAGTCGGGACCACTCGGCCTTTTGTCTTGTGCAACTCTTCACGTTCTGTTTCTACACTACACCACATCAACCTCCCCCCTTCCTTCACAAAAAGGATAAATAAATCAAAATCAAAATCAACAAAATCAACCAATCCACCGCGTTGTATATTATGTAACATAGACGAAATAAGTGACGTTAACTGAAAATGTAAAAAGCAAAATAATATAGTCAAAGGGCTTTCTCCCCCATCCCTTATACTTCAGAATGTCTTCGGCTTTAGGCATGTTAGGAATGGGTATTCACGGTGTGTCCGGACAGTCCACCCTTATATCTAATTGATTTTAAAAGAAGCATACAAATTAAAGAAAAGGATCAATGAAAGTATGAGCAAAATCCGATAAGAATCATGACTATTTGAAGTTGTAATCAATCAAACCAAGGAGTAATACTTCCTTGATTTAACACAAATTTGCAACGTATTTTCTAAAGAAAATATTTTATAAATATAATGCAATGCTGTTTGCATGATGAATTCTGTTACAGATCCAGGTACGTCTCTCTGACCAGGGGGGATGGGGGGGGGGTAGAGTATAATGTCTCAAAAAGTGGTCAAACAAACCAACAACAAAAAAACCCCAAAAACAAACAAATCAAAGTAAAAAAAACAAAACAAACAAACCGAAATGAAACTAAACAAAACAAAATCCACAAACAAAAAACAGAACAAGAAACAAAATACAACAACAACAAACGGCATACAAAAACAATAAACAGGCATAACACATGCAAGACAAAATAAAAACACTGATAAAAACAAGAACACAAAACGAAAGGGTTTTCATCTCTTACCCCAGGGGATTATTTTCACATATAATGGAGAGGCATGCATTTTTCTCGATTTCCACTAAGGGCACATGCATGCCCTCTTTCCCCTGCAAATGTCCTGGATATCGAAATGGATCTACCCAGTGGCGTATCTAGGTATTCTGGCGCCCTGGGCAAACTATCAAATCTGCGCCCCCCCCCCCCCCGCCCAAACTCAGATTAATGAGCGTTATTAATTTAGAAGTGATGGCAATACATGAAAATGAGTTTTGATGCACGTAACCCGGAGTTATTACCTCCAAATTTGATGAATTATTGTATAAGCGAGGGAGCAACACGACCGAGCAGCAGATTTTTAATTTTTTCCCCTCAAATCGAAATTTCTTATGTATTTTACCCCTAGAAAAAATATCCAAGGGAATTCAGCAACCTAGTAATAAATTAATTTTTTTAAACTATGAATATTCCTATTTTGGGGGCGCAAAATGAATGAAAACCCTGAAGAAATATTTGAGGAATTAACCAAGGCAATTGCAAGGCAAATTTATGTTTCTTTCAAATGTACATGTTCTATACTTTAAAAGTGCTTTTTATGCATATTCCATCTTGGGGCGCGAAATTTAACAAGCTCCTGCTTTATGCAGGGGGGGGGGGACACTAGAGTCATTTAATGTTTTACACTTTAAAAACGCCATTTGGGGCGCGAAATAGCTAGATCCTGAACATAAATATGCGAGGGAGCCAGTGGCTTAGATACGTAACAACTTCAATTGTTAGTGGGGGGATGATTAATCGATCACCCCCCTAACAATGGATATAATTATGCGTGTCTACGCCCGTGGAGGGAGCAAAACGACCGAGCTAGAAAATTTTCGCATTTAAACCCTGCAGAACACCATTTATTACGCATTTTGTCCTTGGCTGGGGCGCAAATAACCCTCAAAGACCGTACATTTTTGGGGTGTATTTTCCCCCTTTTCTTTCTCTCTTTTGCGTTTTTTGTGCCCCCTTCAAGTGCATGCCGCCCGGGGCACGTGCCCCCTCTTCCCCCCCCCCCCCGTAGATACGCCACTGGATCTACCCCCCCCCCCCCCACTCAGGCGGTCAACCATACACATATGCTTGTTCCAGATTCTTAGAGATAGGGGTTAGGATTTTGACCCCCTATCACGGGCTTTTGGAAGGGAAGCCATCTAAATTACCCCCCCCCCCTATCACAGGTTTTTGGTAGGGAAGCTAGCAAAATTACCCCCTTAATGAAGGAAGAGTGCCGAGGAATTTTTCGGGGGTTTGAAACTAACCCTATTCCGGACCCTATTTCAGGATTTCTCGGGAAAGATTTGAAAACTACCCCTAATCAAAAATATTTCGGGGGAAAAATGCTAAAAGACCTCCTATTTCAACGATTTTTCGGGATTATTTTTCACGAACTGAGCCCCTAAAATATACCCCTTTTCCCGAAAAATCGGGAACGCGCATGCGGTACAGATGACCACCTGAGTGGGGGGGGGGGGGGGGAGGGCGGGGATCTACCAATTGAACTAAGTTACGCTCATTCTCACATCGTTTTCTAGTCTTTCGCTTCACCTGCCAACCACTTTTGTTATGGAACACTCCCAATCCAGAGAAAGTTACATTTCCCTGCTACCCTGCCCAAACATAGCTCCTAATCGCGACCCCTCCAACCCCCCCCCCCCCCCCCCCTTCCTTGCATTGTCAAGCAGCTAAGGCAAAATAATTTTATATTTGCGCGCGACCTGAAAGTGATACTGCGCACGCTCACTTTCAAGTCAATGAATTTCGCTGCTTCCCGGCCGCTATTCCGATCCCTATCCTAAAACGTTACATCGACGAAATCCTCTTTCAAACATGTTACGTCATCTAAACTATGACCTCGGAAATTCTATCTTTGGTCATCAATGGCTGGCAATGTGTGATCGCTGCGCCGGTTCATCATTTTATTACGGAATTTCGACTCGATTTGATTGTCGTTTTTGCTGTTAAATGATGGTACGTATTCAACATAAAACAGTCTTTACATTCATTTTATAAATTCGGGTACCAAGGAAAAGAGAATGAAAGAAGTGACTGCATATCGAACGTTACGAGGTATGAGTCTGAAATTGAAAATGTGTAAAAAAACACCGGCGGGCGGTGAAACTGCAGCAGCGGTCAAGCCACACGAAAAATGTATTAGTGAAATAAATGCAATGCAATTGCAAAAGTCAAGGAATTGTCTAAAGTTAGCTATGTTGTTAGAGTTACAGGCTAGAATCTTTCACGAAATATGAAATCCCCATAATTCAGTATCCATGCACACAATCGTGACAATTGCCCTTGCACAGTTGCAGTATGCATGAGGAGGAGGTTGGAGGATAGACGACAGATCATGAACATTTGTCATTCAAATTATTCATCATCATGTCGATGAAAATGTCATGATGTCATTAATCAAATGAGCCAGTGTCAGTAACTATGTGCATTGTGTAAGACATGAATGCTAACTCCAGGGACAACTAACCAAAGAAAAGTCTTCCTCGCCCATTAGTTTGGTCAGTTGCATCGCTTAATTTCTGCTTGTATTTGTTGTAAGATGAAAATTTGTAGATCTAGATCTAGATCTACTTACATTTCACAAGAATTAGTTGTAGATCTAGACGACCTCTAAGTAGACTCTAAGTCTAACTATCCAGCACTTGATTTCACGATTTGATGATCATTTCGATGAAAAAAAATGGAATTTCTTCGCCGAGCCAATCTTTCCCCGTACTGTACCATTGATTCAAATGACTCGATCGCTATCAACGGTATACACTACGCACCGTGCGATCAAGTCGTTTGAATCGACGGTACAGTACGGGGGAAGATCAGCTCGGTGAGGAAATTCCATTTTTTTAAATCGAAATAATCGTCAAATCATAAAATCAAAGTGCCTGCTGGTTAAACTTAAAGTAATTGTCTTGAAATGTATGTACAAATTTTCCATTACCTGCCGAAATTAACCAATGTGACCGACCAAACTATTGGGCGAGGAGACTGGTTATTTGTACCTGCAGCTCCAACGCACAGCGTTGGAGTAGCCTGGAAGGCTCTTTGAAGAGTAAAAAAAAAAAGCTGACGCTACTCTTCACAGAGCCTGGTTTTTAATCTTGCTCTGCCAATAGAGCAGCCATATTAGAGTCTAAAAAACCTCTTGAAAATCACATTTACCATGTGCCAGCTGCTCTCATCTCCTCTTCACCATAGCTTTAGAATATTAAAACCTCATTTTTTACCCTAGAATTAAAAAATATCGGGGAAAAAATGTGAAATATTAATTTTAATTGTTACTGGTAGGTTGAATGTTGTCTGAATGACGCCCTGAAAAAGTCTTCACTGCGCTCGTAGACCTGGAAGTGTCCCGTAATGTCATCAACCTACAATCAATCACGCAATTTTCAGATCCACCATACGTTAGACAAGACCGCTACAAGCGCGCAGGCCTCGCACACATTTTGACCATATGTCTTCAGCATGCATGCAGTAGCGGTCTTGTCTAACGTATGGTGGATCTGAAAATTGCGTGAGTGACTGTGGGTCGATGACATTACAGGACACTTCTGGGTCTACGAGCGCAGTGAAGGTATTTTTGGGGTGTCGTTTGGACAACATTCAAGCTACCGGTAACCATTAAAATTAATATTTCACTTTTTTTCTGACATTATTTAATTCTAGGGTAAAAAATGGGTTTTTAATATTCTAAAGCTATGGTGAAGAGGGGATGAGAGAAGCTGGCTCACGGTAAAGGTGATTTTTAGGAGGTTCTTTAGACTCTAAAATGGCTGCTCTATTGCAGAGCAAGATTAAAAAACCAGGCTCTGTGAAGAGTAGCATCACCTTTTCTTTCTTTTTTTTTACTCCTCAAAGAGCCTTCCAGGCTACGTTGGAGCTCCCTGGAGTTATATGAATGCATGAAAGACATGATGAATTAGAGATTTCCAGTTTGCTAATGATGCCGATCAATAAAATACAGACATTTCTACTTTCTATATTAAAAACTTAAGTTAAAGCATACATTCCCCCCATATGTCCGCTGCTGTCAATTGACTGAATGGAATTTGAGTCTTATGATTTATTATTGTGGTGTGACCAATTTTATGTATGATGACCAATTGATCAATATCTCAAAAACAGATCTATGGTGTCAACAATCTGTGTGTAGAATATGGTTCACTGCACTGAGTCTGAGACCACTCACACTTACAAATGTATAATACATGTATGATGAGGGCATGGATGCAAATCCAGGGGGGGGGGGGGAACAGGGGGACATGTCCCCCCCCCCCCCACCTTTTTGAATAACCTTTTTTTTTTTTTGCTTGTCAGAGAATTTTGGAGGAAAACTAGACCCCAAAAATGTGATAACCCTTTTTTTTTTTTTTTTTTTTTGCTTGTTAGAGAATTTTGGAGGAAAACTAGACCCTAAAAATGTGATAACCTTTTTTTTTTTTTTTTGTCAGAAAATTTTCAGACATTTCAGATGGTACAAAAGTTAAATCATGTGGTGTCCCCCCCACCCCCCCCCCCCCCCGAATTTCAAAATGGATTTGCGCCACTGGATGAGGGGACCTAAAGCTATGCTCTTTGTTTTCATTGTTCCAGCAGCTAAAAAGTCACTTTTTCAATAATTTATGCAAATTTCTTTTATATTTCTTGGTTCTACATAGTCATGAGGTCTACTCTGAAATTTGATCCCTGAGAAAATTACGACGGACATACTGTATGCCAATAACAATTTTCAGGTCAATGCCGATTCCCATGTCGAATTTGTTCGACAAAGTGAAAGGGTCCTAAAGCTACGCACATGTAATAAATGAATACAAATCTTGATTTTGAAGCTGACTGATGTAAATTTTACCCTGATTTCCATTTGAATAGACTTATGATAATATCACAAAAATAAGGAAAATTACTCATTCTTTTTTCAAAACCTCAATAATATTCTCGTTGCTCAATGACATCACAGCAGAAATTTGGCGCATTGAACACGTCACATTGCACGTATTTGCGGGGTGCGTAGCTATAGGACGTGTGTAGTTTTACATGTAGGACCTCTTGCCATACAGGATGTATGCAAGCTATAATATCGCACACACATAAGTCTGTACTGCTGAAATAAAATTAGTCTCATAGGGGTCTTAGGGGAATGTATATTCTTGAACTCGTGCGTGAGTTTCAAGGGAATAAAATCGCCAGCAAAAAAACAGTCTGAAAATTTCACTTGATCAAGGTGATAGAGATCCAAGTGAAGGAATTGGGTATGTTATCAACCTAAAACAAGAAGCGGAAATAGATCTCGATCCATTTTTCCTGAATTTGGGAGATTTTTCTGTTTTCTTACAACTTCAACTGAGAGGTCGACTGCCACCAAACTTGACCCAGCCCCACATACTGATGGTTCTTTGTGCATTTAGACAATTACAGAACCATTTGTATGTGGGGGCTGTGTTTTCGTTATTTTTAAAAGACATGTAGATCTAGATTGTGTGAGTTGGGCTGTGTCGACTTTGGGCTTTGGCAGTGGTCGACTTTGAGACTTTAGATCCAAGTTGAAGAGTCTCATATATGAGGGTAATGGTGCCACACAAAAACTGATTTTTTGTTTTCTGGTAACTTGAAACAGACCACAGCATCAAAACTTCAATCATATGATTACTGAAGCGACTGTGTTAGGCAAATTTGAAGGAAAACTGCTAAAGAAAATTCCTTTTTTTGAATTGGTATAAAATATTGTTAATAATCTGAAAACATTTTTATGAACTAGATAGAATTATTTAGAAATGGATTTATAATTTTAGTCTGTTCTCTCTTTTGAAATATTGATTTTCTCAATATTTTATAAACTTTTCCAGCCAGCAGCAGTCAGCATTCACATATGATTATTATTGCATTCTCTACTGTTGATTGCAATAGTGATCATGATAGTGCCTGAAGGATTACCAGAAGGATTAACGACTTACAATGCTATGAATGACAAAGTAGCACAATTTTAAATTTAAAAACTTATAATAAAAACGTGTATCCCGGTATTTATCCTTCTCCCATCCAGGAATTTGAATGCCTGTCACTCTGCTGTCCCGTCTTCTCTGAGACTTCTTCAGTCATTGTGCATGCCCTGACCACCACCACAACTCCAAACATGGAGTAAGACTGAACTAAACAGATGTGTGCAGGGGCACTCTCATATATGCCATCTAGCACCATGTGTCCACTGTACTGTCATTAGATCACCCCTAATCTCTCATATTACTGAAATATAGAGTAAAGGGATTAAAGAGCAAAATTAGAAAGCACAAAAACATCCATAGAAATTTGTATTTCTGAGGTTGCTTTTTTTTTCTTCAAAAGAACATATTCAAGAGAAGAAAGAATAATTTTTCAGTACATGTTTTTAAAAAAGCATTCACTAGAAATAAAAGAGTGAGCTTTTCATTAAACAATTTCAGGTCAGGACATCTAAAAACAGAAAAAGTTAAACAAAAATGATTTTGTTTATGGGTGGTGAAGAGGTCCAATAATCTTCAATGATTCTTCAAAGCCCTGCGGCCACTCCCGTTAAGATGGCTTCTACGACGTCTGTCCAGAATTGGCTGGGCCAGGAGCTTGAAACGAGGGGTGTTGATGCAGTGGTCTATACCCGCTACATCCTGAGTATCTTCCAGCAGGACAGCTTCGACCTGGAGCAAGATCCAGAGCTTGTGGTCTCTGCCCAGCCTGTACTCCCACCAGCATCCCACAACCAGCATCCCAAGGCGGCACTGGAGGGTGGAGGGGGTGGGAGCTCTACCCATACTGGCAATCACCATCATCAGGCGCTACCAGCCAGGAAAGAGAAAGGGCGGGGTCGCTGTAAGGGCAAGAACCATCACCTTCGATGGCAGACTCCGGAAGATCTCAAGAAGGATGCTGTGGTCAAGTGCCTCCAGTCTGTCGCAGAGAAGGTAAGAGTTAATGTGTACTAATATACTATTAATACATGGTTGGGAGTGCGTTAGTGCAATCTGGCAACACAAAGGTTTTTATCGTGGTGTACTAACACACGAGGCGTAGCCGAGTGTGTTAGACACCATGATAAAAACCTGCGTGTTGCTGGATCGCACTAACGCACGAACTAACAACCATGTATTTAATAGTTTTATAAAACGGGTCTACAATTTTTAGTGTTTTCTTACAATCTTAGTGTTTGATCCGGATTAGCCGTGCGTTAGTCCCCTCGCCGTGCGTTAGTACTTTTTTTTTGCACGGTCACGTGGTATTATTTGACCAATCAGGATGGCTACATTCTTGAACCCGTTTTATAATGACTACTACTGCATACTGAATGATCCAACTACAAAAAAAATTGCAATACTTGGCAACCAGAAATTTATAAGCTATGTACCTTTTGAACAAATTAAGATTGTCAAATTTTTTTAACAATTTTTTCAAGTTCTGGGCCGGTCATGAGAAATAAAAATGCCCTCGAACATCATACATCTCTTTCTGTCGGTCTCAGATAGGAAGTCTATTACATATACATGTATCAGAATGTTGCATGATTAATGTCCCTGATTACCAGCTGATTTGGCAGTCTTTGCAAATCCAGAGCTGTGTTATGTGCTAAGATTATGGTTTTGAAAAAGTGTTAAGACCATAAGGAATCTTTGTCACGAAGTGGGATACTTTTTTTTTTATTTATGAAACTGTGTAGTGGGGTCATTCGCGAAACCTTACATGTAGCTAGGCAATTTCAGTTTACAGCTTACATTACTTAGAGTAGATGCTGCGAAGTGCGGCCGATCCATCGTTTGCATTGCAAAATCACTTTAAAATACATCATGGCATCATAATATATCACATATCACACGCGCAGGGTACATTACCCTGTGTGTGTGATATGTGATATATTATGATGCCATGTATTTTAAAGTGATTTTGCAATGCAAACTAGACCGGCTGCACACTGGCTAACGGCCGCACCTCGCAGCATCTACTCTATACAATGAACATTTCATTCCTGACAACTAATGATATGGTCACAACTGATTATGCATATTTTTGCATGTGCATGTCTGCAGTTGCGATCAGCTATGGGCCAACTCCTGTGATTCATATGTCCTTTGTTTCTCATGGTCACAACCAGCCGTGCACCTCTCTATACCTCCTCTTGAGCGTCTTGTACCCTCCTCATAAACATACCCCCACTTACCTGCAAGAACTCTTGAGGCAAACGTACAGCCCCGGACAGGTCCCGTGTAATTGACGCGTGACATGTTCAGGCTCCATATTGTATACAGCCACAGGCTTCATGAGACCTCTGCTAGGAGCCCATGCAAGAAGTATGATGGCTGCACATTTCACCTGCATTCATCGAAATATAGCCACACTCAGAGTTTGTTGGACATGTCCAACAGCCTCCTTGCACGTCCTGCATGCTCCTTCGTGCTTTGAAAAAGTGTACAGACCTGTGCGTGGACACAAGGATTTTCTGCAAAATCTGTCGCAGACCTCACACAAGGAAGTACACGACCGGTTGCGACGAACCCTTAAGTAGTATGCAGGAAGGCCCTTTTGTGTTTGAAATTCTCAAAGTAATTTCACTGAAGAAGGTTACTTTAAAAACAGAAACTTTGGAGTACATGAAAATTTTGCAAATGTCCCAGGCGGTTCAGATTCTCAAAGGTTTATATGCCTGAAGAGTCACGATAATTGAATCACAACTGACATTTAAACAACACAGAATTTTTTTCAAATCACAGAGAAGTTTCTTTCACTGAAAATGGCTTTTTTTTTTTTTTTTTTACAGTTCATTAAAGTTATATGTATGCAGGGTTCTTGTTAATAGCCGGTAACCGGCTATTTTTTCCGGCTGTAACGCCGATCGTAACCGGCTGTGGCCTCACAAAAAAAAAAAAAAAAAAAAAAAATATATATATATATATTATATAAAATCAGTCTCGATTCAATTCAACAAGTCGCTATCTCAAATTTCAGTTTACACAAGCTTCACAGCGGTGTTGTGAAAGCGGTCGTAAAGAAACGGGAAGAAACAGCTCTAAACACAGCCAATGAGCGAGAGATCGAGAAAGCAAGAAGAAACAAAACTAAACTGACTCGACGAGGGCTAGCGCGCGTGCGGAATAAGCATAAGTCGGGGTTGCGGGTAATACACGATGCTGGGCTTAAAAAAGCCCAAAACAAATGAAGAGTCATATATCACCAAAACTGACAATAATCTAGGGGGCTAAGGTCCTGTTTATATGATCAAAGAGAATTCATCTACTGTTTTGTAAGTCTAAATGCTACGACATATTTTTACAAATTAATTTTGATGTTAAAATCAAAAGCCTAACTTGCGTATACATACAACCCACAAACAGGTTCATGCCGTGACACAAACCCGGCACAATTAAACCACGGTGGCAGCTTTACTCTCAATGAGGGCTACCGGTACCCAAAATTCAAGTCCATTGACCAAGCAAGGAGTTATCACTGGACCAAGCAAGGCTTCGAGACGTAACGCTTATCAAAGTAAAGATTTGTGATCGTATTATTAATCACCATCAAAATGAAAGAAAACATCACAAAACACACAATAACAATACAGATAAAGGCAAACTGATACCTTGCTTTAGAAAATATTCCTAGCTAAATCCAAGAACTATCACAGAAGTTTCATGTTTGAAGAGATTATGGCGCAAGGTTTTTCAACAAAATAATCGATCCCAAAATGTATGAAGTTTCCCCCATTTCATACCCATGCAGAGGTAGGTTCGCTCCATAGGTTCGCTCCCCCTGCTCCAGCGGCCCAGAGAGTTTGCACATTCTGCTAAAATGAGAGAATAGTCTCTGCACATGGCTTCTGCATAAATTAATTTGCATACTAGCTCAACCAATGCGCATTGGTTGAGCTAGTATGCAAATTAATTTATGCAATAGCTATGTGCAGAGACGTTTCTCTCATTTTAGCAGAACTTGCAAACTTGCTGGGCCGCTGGAGCAGGGGAGCAAACCTACCTCTGCATGGGTATGAAATGAGGGAAACTTCAAATGTTTTGGGATCGATTATTTGGTTGAAAAACCTTGCGCCATAGCTCTTCAAACATGAAACTTCTGTGATAGTTCTTGGATTTATCTAGAAATATTTTCTTAAGCAAGGTATCAGTTTGCCTTTATCTGTATTGTTAATGTGTGTTTTGTGATGTTTTCTTTCACTTTGATAGTGATTAAGATACGATCACGAATCTGTACCGTATCTGTACTTTGATAAGGGCTTGTCACGTCTTTGGAGCAAGCCTTATTTTGGTCAACGACTCAGATTCGAAGAGTTCCCCGACTTTGAAAATGAGTTAAAAAACAGGAAACAACCAATTAAAGTACAATTTTGTTTTACACTTTTCTAAATCATTTCTTTATGCTTTTGCCTCTAGATTTTGCCGTTTTGATAAGAACATGACTTGAATTTATCATGATTTTTTTATTTATTTTTTTGCTCAGGGGGTCGAAATTTGGGGGTGCGTTTAATTTAACGACAGCGGTTTATACGTTATTTACGGAAATCCTAGCCTTTTTGTAACGCTGCAGTGTGGTGAATTTGATCATAATCATGAGAGTTCATTGTGTTCATTCACTTGTGCAAATCATAAGACTGTAGGATATCAAGAATAGCTGCAGATATAAAAAAAAAATCATGCATTCACTTTCTGAACAACATGGATTTTAAATAAAATAACACCAATGTCATCTGAGCTGGCATTTTAAACCTGTTTAGTGTTGCCTTGTTCTTTATTTAAAAGAAGTAATTTCCTTGTACATGTAGGGTCTGGAAGATTGGAAGAATGGACGATTTTACCTTATCAATTCTTGCAAAAGCTAGGGGCGCTGCCCCTGGACCCCGCTGGGGGCTTCACTGCCCCCAGACCCCTGTTGCTTTTTTGGAGTAACCGCCTGTGAATGATAAATTACCTGCTATCAGAAAAATTAGCAAGAACCCTGTGTATGTGTATTATGTTGCTGGATTTTCTGGTCCCATCAACCCATACATGTACCACAGTGCTCCACATAGCACTGCTTTTTCATGGTTATACTCCAGGCCCCTTTTTACATTTTAACATTTTAGGGGTCCTCAATAAAATTTGGGGGGATTTTGTATACCGGTGACTTGTTACATGTACACTGTAGTATTGTATTGAACCCTGACTGGCATACCATATCTTGGATAGTTTGTCTACCCACTCTATACATAATCCCCCTCCCCCCCCCCCCCCCCAAAAAAAAAAAAAAAAAAAATAAATAAATAAATAAAAAATAGTAATAATAATAATAATTTCAGAGAAACTTGTTTCCATACAAGATCCAATCTATACATGTAGGAAATTCAATGCTCTTGGAGGTCTACAGAGCAAAATTGACCCTAGTCCTGACTCCTGTGTAATCTTGCTTGACCCCCTATGCTTGAGCAGTGTATAGTAATGTATATAGAGCAGAGAATGCCCACTCTTTCTTTACCCCCTTGTGAATAATTTAGCCTGTCTGTGTCTGAAAGAAAGGCTAAATTATTCATAGGGGTATAGAGGGTACTATTTCTATGAAATCAATTTTCATGGGCCCTTATTCTGAACTCCAGTTTAACTGAAACTCTAGTCTATAAAGTTAAACTTGAGTTTAATGAAAACTGACTTAACCACAAGTCTAGTCTGTACAAAGTTAAACCTCACTACACTAGACTGGAGTTAAAGTTAAGCTGGAGTTCACATTGTGATTTTCTAAAACTCTGGTTTCAAGGGCAGGTTTAGCCTCAAAGTGGTTTAAAGTTTAAACCACACTTAGACCGTTAGCTGACAGTTTAAGTTAAACCTTAGTTCAGGATACTGGCCATGGAGTTCATCCTTATTCTACATGGCCTGTGTGTACAACATTTGATTTGATTTTGCCACTATGACTCATAGACTTACATACATGTACAGTAAGAACAGCTGTCAGGCTTACATGTAAGTGAGTTTTTACCTGATTAAATGAAGATGGGTATTTCCATAAATTTGTGACATTCTTGGTGTCCCGCTTAGATAAGGAATACTGGTTTTTTTGTGGCTCTGGGTAGAGACAAATAGTGGTGTAAGATTCTAACAATGAAGATGCAATATGTTATGCTCTGAATCGCTTTGCAGTCTTACTCCACGATTGGCATATCTCACACTTAGAGCCACAAAAACCTGTGTGTTTCTTATGTAAGCGGGAAACCGAGAATGTCACAAACTGGCACCCTTATTTATAAATGGAAATACCCATATATAAAATGAAATAAAACCATACATGGTGCTCTTCATAGTCTGTGATTATGGTTGGATACATGTTGTGGGAGAGTTTTCTCTTTACTAAACATGCAATTTACAATTCAGTACCTGTTGTTTTTATTTGATTTCATACTTTCAACTTTATGGGTATTTTCAGAACATTTACATTCACTTAGTTTTAATTTTCATATATTTGAGAATGGCTTTGATTTGATGTATGCCTCTTCCTCATCCTAATTCTCTTCTCTCTACCTCCCTCCCTCCTTCCTTTCCTCCCTCCTCCTTCCCTCCTCCCTCCATTCCTCCCCTTCTTTCACCCCTTCGCAATCCTTCCTCTCTTCCTCCCTCCACTCCATTCCTTCTCCACATGTACACAAAACAAAACAACAACAGCAAAAAAGGAAGACATTATATTTTCAAAATTATTACTGATTTGAAGAATATGTACATGTATACTTTGATATGATTTCTGCAACCGTCATGTATGTGGCTATATTTAGAACTGACCTGGCTATTAGTTGCAAGTTAAATAGGATTGATGTGGGATCAGATGGGCTAGCATTTTATTTCAAATGATTGCTGTTGGGAAATGGCTAGAGAGTATAATATCAAAACTGCATTGTATTTGTGCCATGGACCCATTCATAAAGGCTGACTGAGAGTGATCTACATTCACAAATCAACAGTACACATCAAATGTATGTTTTAATACACATGTCCCATGGAAAGCTGAATAAAAGTTGTCTGAAAAAGTATTTGAAAATTTCTTTCAGGGAAATCTCTCACTTTTTTTTAAAATTGAAGCTAGGAAAAGGGGGAGTTCAGTTTTATATGACAGGTAATTTAGCAATGGAAATCCCTTGATGAATTTCGTAATCACAAACATTTCCTTTTTCAGTTGGCTGCAATATTGCATTTTAGGATGTGTACACTGTACATATCTTAGAGTTGCGAATTTCATTTTGAAGAATTTTTGATAAAATATTTCTTTATCAAATTTGAACAAATGCAACTCATTTACTTAAATGTAGTTGGCCTACTGGTATCTGTTTCTGCAATATTGGTAAAAAACAAAACGAAAGAGTAATTTCATTTTTTTTAATATGAAAAGAAAGGATATTTTCATGTATCAGTGATTTTAAAAATACTTGTACATGTAAACAACATGTATGTGATGTGAATTTTGGCATTTTAAAAAGATATGACAAATGAAATTTATTAATAAGAATGTATACGACTCATTTCTTGAAAATTTGCTGCTGCGAGTTTGTTTTTTGTTTTCCAAGAGGTTTACAACCTCATGTGTAATTGGGTCTGGGGGCCGGTTGCATAAAACTTGTGTTTGAACGCAACTCAGGAAAATCAAACGCAACTCAGGAAAATCAAACGCAACTTTATTTTCAGCCAATCAGAAGTGCGCATTCAGGAATTGCCTTTGATTTTAGAGTTGCTTTTAAACACAACTCTTTGTGCAACGGGCCCCAGGTCATGTAGCAATGTCCGCTTTTGTTTTGAAGTGTCCCTTTAAATTTTATTTTTCATTTTACTTGTAAAGTTCTAACATGCACTGCACTGTGGCTACAATGTAACATTTCACTCAAGAGTGCCACCTAAATAGTACTACCCATAAATTATTTTCAAAATGTTTACATTTGATTTGCTCTTATGTATTTGGAAGATTTCTATCATCACTAAAAGATATACATGTCCATGTAGCTTTACTGAAGAACATGTGATATAGAAAATACATACAAATGCATGTAATGCATTTAATTTTTTTTTTAATTTCTTGTTTTGTAATCTTTTATCGTAATGGTGCAAGGAATTATTATTCAAATAGAAAGTATAGTCTTGCCAGAAAGGTGATCATGTAAACTAACATTGACTTTATAAATGTAGGCTTAACATACATGTACATGTAGCTATCTCTATGCTATCCATGCTTACACACTTAAATATTCATTGAAATATCAGTTTTTACAGAAAGGGCAAATATGATGATGACTGCAACAAATCCCAAAGTTGCAATGTTTACGTTTGTGTACATGTATGTTGCAGTTGAATATGCATGTACAATATAGCTACATGTATTACTCATGTAGGCCTGATTGTTACAAAACACAGCGAATTGGAACGATATCCTAATTAAAGATGTCAACGGTACTTATCCAATTTTGAATGTTAAACTTAGGTCACATCATGTTATCAAGTTTCGTCTCCTTCCCCCCTAGATGCATGTTATGCCTGTCAACCTAATTACACCAAATATAGGCAGCACCATGTAAGCTCAGCTCCCTTATGTATTTCAGCACGTACAGATTGTGTGTTGAGTCTGAGCGTGAGTCTGCCTGGGAGCCCACAATTTATGCGTGTGTCGTGTATTCTGTAAGACAGACATTTCTACCTCACGGCTTGAACAACATCTCACCAAGTCACATTTATTCAAGTGTGCTAGAATTACTAGTCAGTTTGTCAGTGTACATTGACCTCTCTCTCAAAAAGAGATCAGCCTACACATTTGTAGAAAGGGCATGATATTGATCAGCATCAGCAAGCTATATGTAAACAAGGTTACTCTTTTTCACATTTTGATTAAGATTATACACATCCATTGACCATTAATAACAGAGTCGGAATGAAAGCTCGGTCAACTCCAACTCAGGTTGTGGGTATTCCTCAGCGTGTAGTGTGGGAAGGGTCTGTTTCCATAAACTAGGCATTGCCTGCATGCCTTTTGTAAATGCCAGACAAGTGTGGAGGTATTCCTGGAATGCAATAGACACAGCATCGTACACCTTCCGCACTGCTGTGTAGTAAAAAAAAAAAAATATTGGGGGTACCTTTCAGATTTACACAAGGTACAATTTCAGAGATGAGTTTTATTAAGAAGTTTAATTTTGAGCGATATTGATAAATGGTATTACAAGATGCACCCTGAATTGAGCACTTGGCTAAGGCAATGAATCAGAGACCATTAGATGAGAAAGAAAGTCTTAAGGGACTGATGATCGAATGCAGATGATTGATGGTGAAGAGGGGAGAGGCTTTAATTGTTTCAACTTTAGGACTGAACGATACATCCTTCCAGAATCTGTGGCCATTAATGGTCTAATATAAACATTGTCTAATGTAGCATTTTCAGATTTCTGCAGATATAGTGGGGTACATTTACAAAATGTAGGGGTATGTGTGGCCGCGTTTATCCATGGACATTTAGCACTGCTGTGACATGTCTTGTGATGCAGTTTTAATTCAAACTGAGAGTAATACGAAGAACAATTCGTGTAGATGCTACCTTGAGGCTAACGTTGAATACTGTTGGTCAGACTGTAGCCCATGTCTCTTGTTTTTGTAGAGCATGACAAAGCTTACTTGAAAGAGGCACTGCCAAGGGTAGATAGAGAATGGGGCAAGTGCGAAGGGGGCGATAAGTCTTGTTGCTGGGTGGTGGGTGTGGCCTGGTGATGATGATGGCAGCAATGATGTGGGTGATGACGCCAGCCCAGACGTTAATGGCTCCGTAACATTGTTTTGGGTTGCGGATCGGGATACTGTGGAAAGCATGCCGGGTGAGGGGCTGCCGGGGGAGGGCACGTTGGAGTGAGAGGAGCCGGCCGCAGATGTTTACATGTGCATGAAACAGATGCTTCCTGTCTTCACATGGCTCTTCCATTGGCATTTCCAAGGCGTATCATGTTCTTACAGTACACGTCTTGCTTGTATTTACATCACAAGACCGTCTGCATGGGATACCTGCATCATAACAATTACACGCCTTGTCTTCAGTTTGTTTCTCAACATTTGCAGAAATAGATTGAGCTCCTAATCATACTGGATATACACGTATAGCAGACAATTGTTTCCCTGGATTTGAACACGAACATTTGACTTGCAAAGATATCTTGGCTATATGAGTGTAAGAATTTCTTTTGGGGGGAGTTTTGATATCGACGCACTGTGATATGGTAGGTTTTTCATCGTTTTTATTTCATTCAGTAAAAATTAGTGTATGCATCTGTACATTAGCCCATGGTCATTCTGTACAAAATACAGTTCTCCACAAACAAACACAAACACAAATAAACATAGGCATGCACATTTACATGTAGGCCTGCATTGTACACGAACGATGTAGGCTTTCTCAACTTCTCAAATAATTTGTTGTGTTGGATCATGGATGTCATTGTTTACAACAGTGATGCAACATGCAAATCTATTTAAATTTTATTCATGTTTCTTGAAAAGTGTTGTTGCTAAAGTGTGCCCTGAAAGCTTTTCTGAGTCTTGTCTGACATAACAACAACAAATGTTTACACGGTAAATTACCTATCCTACCATACACAGTAGGTTACTTTAACAGTTCATTTTAAAAAGCTCTGAGGATCAACAAACTTGTGTGAAATTGAATGCTTCATTGATGTGTACATGTATGCATGATACATGAAAAAAAACCAACATGAAAATTGCCTAAATACATTTGTAATGTAGATGACGTGAATGCGTGATACTAATAGTGTTAATCACTTTCGTTTTATAATTCAACACAGCGTTGCACTCTTTGTGAGAGTTCATAGGACATGTATATCTTGATTTCATTTGATTAAATTTCTAGACATTTGATACTGTAAAAAGGTCACCCAGCAATGAGTCATGTGTAACATTAACTTCCAGTTGTGATCAAAAGGGAAGTTTAATGATACATGTACAGTACTTGTTCAATTCTTGCGTATCCATTTTCTCCTTTCCTTCTTTTTTTCCTCCTTGTTAAAAGGCCATGCAAGTTCAGGCCTGTTAGTTATTTTTTTAAAGCTTGTGTTTTCCCATTTTAAAAGCATAATTTATTCATAAGAATTTTTGTCACACTGTAGGCCAAGCCCAAATGGATCAGGAATTAATGACTACTGAAATTATTTTCATGAATAATTTTAAACCTACTGTTTGCATGATGCGACTGCTAGATTTTTTTTCTCTCTCCACGAGAACTTCACGCTACATGTAGGCGTACATATGTATCTGCATGATTGGCTGTACATGTAGGTGTATTCTACTAAATGTTCCAAATTCATCTATGTACACTGTACCCATAGTTTTGATCTCTTTTCGGCTGGAGAAATGAATTACTCTCTGTTTGCGTGCATTTTCATTCATTGTTTAGTTCCACAGATCCCCCTTTCTTTCTTAGCAAATGATACAGCAACAGTCCTATGTACATAAAAAAAGTACAATGTTGTTAAATCATTTGGTATGATTGGGAATATTCAAATTTCGTTTGACTAATCCCAACCTTGAAATTATTTAATAAGAGTGTGTAATATTTTTTTAAAAAGATGGTTTGTTTATTTACATTATGCAGTCACACAATAATACATGTACATGTATGTCCACTACATGTACATTTCTCATTATTTGCTCTTTTTCATTTTGCTATACAATACTGAGCTGAATGCATACATGTAAGTGACAGATTTCATTGTCATTGTGACAGTAAAGAGTTTGCACAACAAATATTGTGTAACAGGAAATAAAAGTTAACAATGAAATTCACACAATCTGACCTTGATCTCTTCCATTTGTTTTGTATTGATTGACAACAGATAGTTTTTCATTACAGAGACATTCATGGTCAGTGTACTTAGAAGGTGCCAAATCAGTTGTTTGGGGGTAGGGCTGGGGTATTTCTTTTTTTTAATTTCTTTATTTTATTATTATCATTTGGGGGGAGGGGGCATTGTACATTGAAGTTTTAGCTGAAGTGTAAATTGGATATTGTCATTCAGCAGCTACAGGCAGTATAACAAGTATGACAGTGCTACCATTTTTTTTTGTGTGTGTGTGTGTGTATTTATAGTTTTTAAGTACATGTAAACAAGTATGATTTGTGGAGCTTTGGATTAGACCTACATGTAAACTATTTTCAGTCTTTATTTGATAGTGCTTTTAAAAACAGGGCTGAAACTCTTTTAATTTATACGTATTAGATTCCAAAAAGCTGCTTTATAACAATAAATGACTTTTAAAAGTCACTTAGTTGTCACTAAGGAGATTGAATACACTGAGCTTAGTGTTTACTGTTTACATTCTTACAGGGGCCTGCGATTCTCTGTTAGTCATGCCCACAAGCACTGCGCTTGCTTTCTCTTTTGCGAACTTGTAAACAAACTGACTTTTAATCTGCAACTCTGCACACACAAAAAATAGGTAACTGTTTACAGTTACTAACACTCTGTTTACACAGTATCTAGATCACCTAATTACCCCACCCTACATATACATGTACATATGTCTACTTTGAATAATGATTGAGGTAATACACTGAAGTATACATTAGACCAGTTCACAAAGTTATTCAAATTTATGGATGTTTCTTTCCTGAGGACCTACATGTAGTAACAAGGTACTGTATTTCATTAACCTGTTATTAATGAAGGAACTACAATACTTGGAATCCAGTTTGCATGCATTACTTGTTGCTATGTTCTGACAAGCCTCTGACAAGCTTTCAGGTTGTCAAGAACAACCTCTGTTTTAAAAGTGTGCATAAAATTTGAATATTTGTGAATTGGTCTATTGCCCAAGGTCATGATTCGGTGAAAAGTTGTTCTTTTTTGTGTATCTTCGTATAGTTAGTCCCCAAGAAACCTGTTCACAAATATATTCAAATTTTATTCATACTTTTAAAACAAAGGTTGTTCTTGACAACCTGAAAGCTTTGTATAGGCTTGTCAGACATAGCAACAAGTAATGTATGCAAACTGGATTCCAAGTATTGTAGTTCCTTCATTAATAACAGGTTAAAGGAATACCTCGTTACTACATGTAGGTCCCCAGGAAAGAAACATCCATAAATTTGAATGACTTTGTGAACAGGTCTATTAAGACCAAATTGATAATCCATAATCTAGTAATAGTGAGGCTTAATCCCCTGTTCAGACACAAAACGTTTATACCGAAACTCGATAAAGAAACGTCATATAAGATTTTCATCGGATAGCCTACGGACCATTCAGACACATATATCTCAACCGATTAGAAAAAACATTGTATAGATGTGCGGTTTTCCACTGCGCATTTTGTTATGGTCGCAGCTAGGTCATTTTTTGCGCGCGCTCACGTTAAGCCTTGCCCAGTTATACCATTCTGTGGTCGCCATACGTTCAGACACACACGGAAAGGTGATTCGTTATTGAGTTCTATCGAACCATGCTCTGACCCTAGTTTTGTTATACGATGTTCGTTACGACGTTGCGTTAGTCAGCGTTCAGACACATAAATCCATTGTAAATTTCATGTACATGTAGGTAAAGTTCTGAATAGGAAGAAAATGTAAGCATGTTCTCCACTTATTATCAGATGTTTGTGTCGTATTTCAACTGTATGTTTTATGTTTATTTATTTATATTCTTTTATTCTTCATTTTTATTTTTACTCTCTTAGAAAGCTTTAGTTTTCTTTTTATTCACTTTCATCATGTACAATACATGGACACATATATTATTTATCACTTGCTTTATGGACTGTAGTTCTTTCCTTGGGCCTATGATTAGTTAGGCTACTGGTTTGTTAACTAGAGAGAACATGTAGACGTTGTCGTAACCAAGGGAAAATGCTGACTCATGTTTGACCTGAGATGTATCATGATACATGTAGTCTCACAGCAAGGACTTACGTACTTTTGAACATTCTTGTTCACTTGTACAAATAATTGTACAATGTAGACATTGGGTATATTGTGAATGTACACTTTACATGTAAGTGCTTGCAATATAACAAACTTTTAGTACCTTTAGTAATCTTGTCATAATAAAGATCTGCATTATGACTGAGCTCAGGGCTTGCATTTCTTTTTGATTTACCAGATTCAAAACAGCAATTTAAATGAAATTAATTAAGCAAATAAATATACCTGAATCACTGATTTATTTTAATTATTATTTTTTATATTTCTTTACCAGTGCTGAATTGAAATGCAGGTAATGTCATTCATTTTGAACTTGGCAGTTGTTTGGCACTATTTTGAAGTTGAGGCCTTATTGCGGGATCCTCATAAGTTTTTTTTTTAGAGGAATGAATGAATACTGTTGAAAGTAGGCTACATGTATAGACATGCATTGTCCATGGCCAATGACTCATGAAGTACACGTGGAACATCCTCTCTATTTCCACAAGTTCCACTTCCAAACTACAGTCATGTAGGCCTGCAATGTTGGGTCTACATTGTACATCATGTACATTGTAGAAGCCTATACGTGTTGGGCCTAGATGTAGCTCCACATGGAAATTGTACCTGACATTTGTACAATGTACCTTTTTTGTAAAAAAAAAAAAAAAAAAAAAGATTAAAAAGAAAAATGTGAGATTTTATTGTATTTTTTTTTTTTTTTTACAGGAATGTATGCTACATTTTGAGAATTCCTGTATGGCTATTTTTATTATTTTTGTTTGATTACTTATGTTTGTTCTTTTATTTTTTTTATTTTTTTTTATTTTTTTTATTTTTTTTGCAGGAGTTTTATTATTTGAAATATAATAGCTCTTGTGTATATGTCCCTCTATTTTGGGAAATACTTACATACAAGAGAGATACATTTATGCTACATCTGCATACATGTACATGTACACAGGTGTATATGTACATGTACATGTAGGCCACTCTTGAGCAGGACAATACTTTTGCAAATATATTTTAGATACATGATTGTAAAACTTTGTAATACATTTACATGTACACATTTACATGGGTCTGTCTTTAAAAGTAAACAAAGTACTTGTCTTAAATCTCTTTCTCTGTATGGAGCACAGAGATTAAAGTCAGAGAAAATTACCCATCTTCATGTTGGCCTTATGTTATATGCTGGCAAGTTCAGTGTACATGTATACCCACACGTGGTGTGTTCGGACAGGTTGGTTACCTGTCCAGACAGACAACTTTCAAAGCGAAAATCAAACCCCTTTTCCTTCAATATTTCATGGAAATATCTAAAGGTATGTTAAAGGGGGTACCCAATGCTGAAACAATGTTAGTTCATTTAAAAGATCATGATTTTATTAGAAGAAAATCATCTGCCTTAAATTTTTTTTTTAATTCGTGTTGCCAGAAAATCCCCGAAATATGGTAAGATTTCAGGATATTTTTGCCCCTCAGCTGTGTCCCAATTTCAGCTACATGTAGGTAACCACAATGACGTCAAAGTGGTTACCTTGTCGCGCAATTATAGCAAAATGCGCGCAAGGTGTAAGGCAGCTGATTTTCTGCTAATAAAATCATGATCTTTTAAATGAACTAACATTGTTTCAGCATTGGGTACCCCCTTTAACAATATTTTAAGTGGTAAGTATTCCAGTATTCACAAAATTTAGTGATACTTTATGCATTTTGGGGGTAAAATTAAACAGCAACAGCTTAATTTGGACACATGACATCCCCCCCCCCCCCCCCGTCCTATAGAGCAGGTAATTATACCCACATATATTTGTGTACAGGTCTGTATGTATGTAAATAGGTGCTACATGTACATTTGTACATGATGCATTGTAGCTTTTATGTCTGTAGGCCTACATGTACATGTAAAGGTGCTGGGTCAAGAATACATGTAGGCATCATGAAGTAGACCAGTAAATGGTAACTTTTCAAGACAAGATATTGAGTTTGATGACCCCAAAACTTGGATGAATGATATAGGCCTACATGTATATGTTGTTAATTGCCAGGTTATCTGAGAAGTTTTCTTCATAGACTTTAATGGACAAAATTAATTTTGAATACTTTTCCGGCATCATTCATGTACAGTGTTCAAGTATGCAGCAGCAGCATCAATGCAATGTACATTGCTTCTGTGATATCTTCTGTTTTTAACCTTATGCATTTTAATTTGATAATCTCCTCCATTTCCTTTTTTCTGTTTTGGGGAATTTTTTGCTTCAACTGCATTTGCTATTATCTCTCTTTTCCCTCTGCTTTGTTTTGTTCCCCCTTCTTTATTTGAGACTGGATAAAAATTTAAAAAACAGCAACCCAGATACAGATACATTTCTGCGTTGCCACAGGGGTTGTGAAATAGTCAGATAATCACTAGGTAATCACACCTTCCTGCATGCGTACTACCGGCAACGTTTCACTCACGTTTTTTTTCTTTCTCTCTCTCTCTTTATTTTTGGTAGCAACTAATTTCCCAAAGTATTCATGGTACTGGCATTGTCTCATTCACATACTTTTCCTCTGTTTCGCCTGCCACTAATTCCCTTCTTTCCTGTTGTATTTTGTCTGACCCCACATAACAGTGGAAAACCTACATGTACATTTAGATGAATTGTCCATGTAACTGTGAAATACTGTAACCCTTCCAAAAATAGTCACTGTCAACTAGTGGCAATCGATCTTGTGAATGTCGATCAGTCAACTAGGATGTCCCAAAAACATAATAGCCATGTCCAGCTTGGTTTTCAAGTAATCCCTCATATATACAATTTTCTTCTTTCCCCTTGCATAGGACTGTGGAATTGAGGGCCTTGTCGAGGAGCTGTGTCTGAAGCTGAAGAAAGTCCAGGAGGAGAGGGAGGAAAACGCCACACCCACCCACTCTCCAGACAACCATTCACAGAAGTCCAGCGATGGGGCTAGCCAAACGGAGAGGTAAGGTCCAGCTCATGGGGCAAGAAAAAAAAAATGAAATTGAGCCATTTCCAAGTGTAATTCAAAAAGATGTTGTAGTCTATTCAGAGGCTTGGTGGCTCAGTAGTAGAGCAGTAATCTTGTAATTTGTACTTCCAGGTTCTAAACCTAGTTGATGTGGTAGTACCCAGTGATATGGCATTAACTGTAGGATAGGACTTCAAGCTGTAGGTCCATTGGTTGTTTGCATTTACATATACTCGCATTCTAGTAGTTATATGAAGTAAATCATCAAAGTGCATGTCTTTCACGTAATTAGGAGTGTTGTGGTTAGTCTTGATTGTTGAATTTATTCATCAGTAGAGATGTTTATCCAAATCATTGTCATCAAGACAGCCTACATTAAATGCATAATAATTATCACAGTTGTACTATGGGCCTATAATATATATTTACGGTACAATGTACATGTACATGTGCATGTTAAGAAGTCAAAATATAAGCAGGAGTCTTGTACACTCAGACCCCTAATACTTTGCACTGGATCCCTATGGAAAAACTAGGAATGGGGCCCTGCTAATACATGTAATGTAGATAAATGTATTCTTTACTGTTGAAATTGATCCCTACTTGTGACTAATTGCTAAATTCCCTTAACTTCAGAGGTCAAGGCATTTGGGTCAGTAATGCTCTAGTAACCATGGAAATAGGTTACAATTGAGAGAGATGGGGGAAACTACATTGCTGCAGCTGCTCGAACATGTACATGCAAGTAGGCCTAGCCGACCTCTTTGGAATAGCACATGTATACTTTTCTGATGCTATCACTCTGGCTTTGGCCATGGTGACATGGCATGGGGTTATGAAATATGCTCAAATCACTCGTGGAATTTGGGAAGGGAGAGGGGTGCATCGTAGGTGAACATCTTAACTTGCTATGGACCAGAGAAATTGAAGGAAGCTGCAAACTGCTCAAGTACAGACAGTGTACATGTTGGTACATACATTTTAGGTAGGTCCTGACCTGGGATAACATGTGAGCGATCTTTCAAATGAGATTGTGTAGTGAGGCATGTTAAAGCCTAATAATATTTGTTTTCATATACTAAGTTCATTCAGTTTTAACAAATAATTGTTTCTGAGTTATTGATGAAGACATGGAGACAAATTATACATGTATGGTGTGCCTGTGCCTTTCTTACTCCTTTTCTTCTTTCACCTCTCTTCTGTGTCTGTCAGTCTGTCTGTCTGTCTGTCTCTTCTCTTGCTGTTGTTTACACTAATGGTGCCATTTGCTTTGCCATACACATTTGCATTTTTTAAATATCATTCATTCATTCTCTCTCTCATTCTATCTCTCACATAAACACACACACACACACACAAACACACACACTAAAAAAAAAAAAAAATTAATTAAAAAATGAGAAAAAACTACCACATCCCTCAGCCTGCCACACACACACACACACTCAGGAGTAAGAATTAAGAGAATCCATTCATGAGGATAATGACTTAGCAACATTTCCACCAAACACAAAGTTCACATTGTAACCAATGATCATGAATGGCAGGCAGGCAGGCAGGCAGGCATGCAGTCACCCGCCTGGGTGGCATGATGAGGGTTTCGTAAACCCCTTCAAGGTGACTCAGGTCTGGATTATTGCTTGAAAGGAAATATGAATGGTCTGAGGTATTGCTGACACACGACGAGAAAATTGTGCAACTCATTATTTCATGCCATCCCACTTTTCAGTTCACCCATCAGCTTCCAAGTGCACATACATGTATGAAATGTTTGCTTGAGTTGAGGCGTATAGAAAAGGTTGAATATTCACTTGTTTTAGCATTTGAAGAAAATTTTATTTTGGGGGAATTCACTCAGGAACAATTGCAGTAGATTAGACATTGGACAAGGTAATATATATTTCATATTGAATGTTGAAATCCTATCCCTTCTGTTTATTAGCATCAATTGTTTTACATTTTGTTCTATTTCCTGTATTTACAAATGCATTTTGCAAGAAAGATTGTGTCTCTAAATATGACCTATGAGACATGTACTGTGAGTTACAGATGTTTTAGGAGACTGGAATCGATCTCTTTATATTTGATCCCTGTCCTTGAAAGTGTTGCTTCAGAAATTAATTTCATTGGCACAAAGTGTCAGTATAGTCTTTCATTACTGTCCTTGATAATGTAAGCAACTCTCTTCTATCAGAAGATGGGGGTTAACAAGCATTCGCTCATATTTGTTTGTTGTAAAATAGGAAGTCCCCCCCCAAAAAAAACAACAACAACAGACAAACAAACAAACAAACAAAACAAAACAAAACAGCAACAAATAAATACTTGGTTGCTTTGTAGAGGGAAAGAAATTAAATTGAAATTATTTTTACATGTACATCATGTGGGCATTCATCTACGCAAAATTATATACATGTACATGTATGTTTGTATTCTAATTCTTTTTTTTTGTTTGTTTTTTTGTTATCATTTCTATGCTTTATATACAGGTATTATGAAGCTTTTCCAGCTCTGAGTGACAAATCTGGTGCCGCTGCAGCAGACATCAAACCAAAAGGGGCATGGAAATCTAAAGCCAAACGCAACAACTCTACAGGCTCTATCTCCAACCCTTCTAGTGATCGTGAGCTAGAATCACTGCCAGACAAGAGTGTATCTGCCTCCGTCTCTCGCAACAGCCGTTCTCCTATCGGTTTCCAGGGCAAGCAGTACCAGCGAGCTCAAAGCCTACCCAGTAGCCTCTCACGCAACCAGAGCAAGAGCCCCACGTTTGTTGTTCCAAAGTACCAGGGACGCAAGGGACACCATCGCACCTACGGCCACATCCAAGAGAAAGGCACAAAGCGCCACCTTCGAGACTGGGATTGGGGCAGTCGAGGAGATAGAGTTGATGGCAAGTTCAAGAATGTAGCAGGCAGGAAGAAAGGTGGCATGTTTCCTGAGTGGTACAGTGAAAGCGGAGAAGGTCAAGCTGACTTGAATCTCATCTTGGATGGAAGGGACTCTGGAGCAAGAGAAGAGGCTTGCCAGGAAGTTTTTCTTGAGGCAAATGGTGACAGTGCTGTGAGGGAAGAAGAGCGTCTGGAAGAGGCAGTCAACACAATGGCTGAGACCCTATGTCGCAGCATAATGGAGGAGTGTGACGATGACAAGCCCCTTTCTAAGAGCTCAACTGTCCATGGACTGCTAACTGATGAACGGAACATGTACACGTTTGGAAATGGGGACAGCTTGAAGGGTTGGTACGCAGGTTCCGCAAGAACAGATGACTTCGAACGCGAGGTCAAGATGGCTCCCATTGATGTTGATGGTCAATGCAATCTTGCTTCATCCATCTGGGAGAAGAATCTTGTGCCAGGGAGTCCATTGTGTGAAGGCCAGCAGGAGCCCTGGGGAAACAATGCAAGATCTTGCCTGCCTACTACTAGCAGCCCCGCAAGTACATCAATGCCAGGTGGTGTAGTAGATGTGAACCAAGCTGCAAGTGATCCAACCAGTCCAAAGAGCCTGCATGGTGACTCTGCACTTGAGGAACTTTCTGACGCAACATCCCTTACAGAGGAGCTGAGGGTTGACATCGACCACCATCACCTTGACAGTGCTCCCATCTCACCACGCAATGCTCCCATTGGCACTGGACGTAATAATGACAGCCTCCTACGTATCTGTGATCATACCCATGCCCACTCAAATCTATATGATCCACAAGGACCAGGTACTCCTGCAGGTTGGGGAATTTCTACTGACAGTTCCCAGGGACCTCTGCAATCAACACCTGCCATACCAGGATTACCAAGTGACCAGTCCTTCAGCGCTGATGATGACAGCATAGTGCAAAGCATTTGCTCATCTCAGAAGGACGGTTCTCTTCTAAACCTCTCAAGTGAAGCTCACTCCTTGGATATGAATAATGCTCTCTGGGCAACGTACGAATCTAAACAGCCACAGGTTCATCCTCCAAAAATTGTGACATGGGATGAAAGCATATTCTCCGGATTTCAACCTATGGCTAAAATGTCTACATTCATTGAGGGTGGTGTCTATGGCAGTCCATACAGTAGTCATAACAACAGTCAGTTTAACAGTTGCTCCACCAGTCCCTGTAATGACAGCAGTATAAGAGAACTCTGGGAAGGTTCTCACACCAGAGATGCAACATCGTCTGTATGCTCCCTAGAGTGTCTCTTGAGTCCTCAGCCATGTGGGGCATCGTGCTGCTCTATCCAGGATGAGCAGAGTGTTATTGAAGACAGCCTTGTGGACAGCCCAAAGTATCTCTGCTCTCGAAGCTCATCCCGATTTGACTTTGCAAGAAGTGATGCTGAGAATAGTGACAACTCAAGCCCTCATGGAACTGAAACTGATGAGATGATTTCAGAAGATGAATGGATCGAGGAGGTTCCAAGAGATATGCATGATACCAGCAAGAAAGAAGGTAAGGATCAAAGTGACGATGACCGTACTCCAAAGGATAACGCTCCTGGAGTGATCCGTGAAGGAAGTCTGAACAGTCAGCAGGGTTCTTCTGCCAACAGCCAACAAGGTTTCTGTGGAAGCTCTCTAGGATCAGGCAAAGGCACTGTTGTCAGTCAAAATCTCCTGTCTGCAGACTGGAAAAAGCAAGAGGGAATCTCTTCTGTCACTCCTGACAAATTAACTTCTGTTTCATCAAACGGCAGTTCTGAGTTGACAACCTCATCCGAACAACCTTTCATTTCAGAAGATTCTCACTTCAAGCCAATTCAACACGAATCCAAGACAGAGCCTCCTGGAGTTTCTCCTGACGATAACCTGGAATTTCAGCCTTTTGAACCTATGAAATACACCCGAAGCACTTCATATCAGGGTCTTCAGAACTATGGCATGTCTTCCCATCTTTCTGGAGGTAATGTGAGTAACCAGTGGAAGCCCATTCAAGGATCTACTGCTCAGATGTACCTTTACAGTGGAGACGTAGGTTCTCAATCCTCGAAGCCGCCAGAGGACAACACTGCCAGAAGTACTAGCCAGACGTCACAGATACATCCAGGAGGATTCTATTCTGGTGGATTTCCTGGGTCATTCACAAGGACTGATCCTGCTCCTAGGTATTCTGCCCAGCCTGGAGAACCTGGTGGCCTTTTAGGATGTACCTATCCTTTAGGAGCAGGAGCAGATATACGAGATCCAGGGGGAGGCCGCGGGGGAGGAAGAGAAGGAGGAGGATTCATAGCAGACAACTGGGGATTCTACGGAGTCAGGCCCTCTGGAATGCAGCTCGACCCGGATGCACAGTTGGTAAGTTGTATGTTGTTAAATAATCCATTTTTATATTTATAATAATCATAATCTATTTAATACATGCTCAATGAAAGGATACTGTACCAAGTTGGTGATTTTATCATTACCACAGCAGAATATTAAAATTGTTTAAAGACCATGTATAATGATACAAAGTGCCACAATTGTAAGGAATTACATTTTGTTCATGTTTATCCTTTAGCTGAAGACAGCTTCTAAGAAGCCATTTATTTGATATTCTACTTGAAATTTGCTAATTAATGATATGAGTGAAGTGTTATTTTCAACTACTCATTTGTTTCTGACATAACCCTACTTGAATTGGAAGCATCTTATCTAAATCTTAACATACATGTGACTTCAGTACAGTCAGTTCTTAGTATTGAAAAGCATCTTAATTCTGAGAGTGAGACATGTTTTTCCTTGATAAAAGTTCATTTTGATTTCTATTCTGATAACATATTATAAAGTAACAAAATTCCAAGTCTAATTCTCCAAAAATATGTATCAATCATTGGACTTTGATAGCAGCTGTAAAGATCATGGCTTTGTAGAATGTAAGGATGGGTGTCTTCCTGGTTTTTATTTTGAAGTCATTCCCCCTTATTTTTCTCCATTCCTTCAGCTTTTTCAAGATGAAGATGACACCTTCCTTCATGAGGGACTCCTGGTAGACCAGCCGTTGGAATCACATCTCTCCCAAAGGCCTCCAGGGAGATTCAAAAGAAGAAGTAAGTCTGGTCGTCCAGAGATCAATCCCAAAAAGCTATGTTCAGACCTGACCCTGTAAACTGCCCAAAAATGAAAAACACTGATTCAAAATTACCTGTAAATGATTGGCAAGTTGCAATATTTAGGGAGTAAAACCACATAGTGAACCTTCTCGCAATAATGGCCCTGCTTTATACTCCCTGATCCATGTGTTCAAGATGCAGAAATGTGAAGCATTACTGAGCCCCAATTTGTTTTTGTTTTTTTAAGCAGTTTACTACATCATGTGTGAATATGTCTCTAACAACACTAACACTTAAATTTACTTTACGTAGCAGCTTCCAAAAGCATACCAAAAAAGATATTTAGAGGATTATGTAAGTAGTCAGGTGTAGAGCTATAGCAGTTTCTATTCTTGCTTTGTATGCATATACATGTGAAGAAGTTTTAAAAATGTCAGGCCTAAGACAAATTTTAACAGTTGAATATGATTGGCGGTAGACAGACACTGCACTCTTCACGGCAATAACAAATTTTTTTTGGAGGGATGATCGGGACATGCTTATGTCGTTGAGTGCAATCCTTATCACTGATTACACTTGGCATTCTTTCATTGTTGGCATTCTTCAAAGATGGATCTGTGAATCAGAAGGTCTATCGAGGTACATGCAACTACATGTATACTGACATTGGACAGCCAAGAGGCCCTCTGGTTTCGTAATGCAGTGTGTTATTTTCAAATGTACTTTAGTAGTGCTACGTTACTTGTGATTATTTTACCATATCTGATTCATTTCATGTTTTTAATCGGGGCAGAATTTCACTTGGTTTAATTTTTTCTTTTTCCCCCATACATGTATAAAACGTTAGGGTGAAACCCATTACACCTCTTTAACTTTGTTAATATTGAGTTTCATACATGTTTGTAAAAAGCAATATTAAGAATGCAAAATGTACTGTTTAGTAACAATATTCTGCCAATTAATGAAATCAAGGACACTACATTTATACAGTATTAAATTTGCATTGAATAGGTAACCATCTATATTTGCAACACAACCATATATGGTTAATACAATTCTCATTGACATTGTTATATTGCATTTATTTCTTGGAATTGGTCATAATTTTACAAACAGCCATCATCTACTTAAATTTGTGTGATTGTCTTATGTCATAAAAAGAGCAATAAGAAAGTTCCAAAATTGAGATAATTCTGTGGGGGCAGTTTTTGTGACATACCAGAAGTGAGGAACTATGTCTCCTATCAACCGTAACAATGTTTGCTAAAATTCAGTTCAGCATAAAAAGCATAGCCACTTCTGTTGAGAAGTAGTCTAGCTTCATAGTGAATCAATATGGCACACCAAAATTGTATGTAATGTTATATAAATGTGATGTCCTTGTAATGGTAGTCAAAAAAGAAATGCATTTTAACTCATTGCCTACAGGAACCGGGTGTTCCCTGTATTATGCCTAAGGGAATGAGTGAATCCAGTAGTCAACGGGTTAAGCAAAGCTTTGAAAGAGTACCAACCGAAACAGGAATGATTCTGGCTGGGCACTACTATACATATTCATTGCATACAAATCTTCACCAGATGATTTCATTTTCCATGTGTAATAGAAGATCTCATACCAGTCCAGTGTTACATGGACATCATCATAATTTTTGCCCCAACCTGATGGAATGACTACATAATCTGCCAAAAAGATTTGGTAAAGCATATAACTGGGTAACGAGCAAAGATAAGTCAAGCAGGCTCTGTGTGAGCTATATATATTTAATTGTGTATGTAGGAAAATATTATTCTTAGGAACTCCACAGGAACAAAACATTTCTCTAAAAAAACATTGTAAAACAATTGAATTGAAAAAGGAATTTCCTGTATGTGACACTTCACTATGTAGTGATTCCGCTATTCATAGACTTCCCCTTGTACCAATATTATAGGGTACTAACATACATTGTATCCAAGGAAGCAACATGAGGACTTAACACATCATTGGTTGAGAACCATAAGGATGTTAACGCTATGTCAAAAGATAGGAGTTAAAGGGAAAGTCCATCCTGATTACAAGCTGATTTTAAAAGAAGCAGAAAAGTTAAAGAAACAGATCAGTTTGGTTGGCAAAATACGGTAAGAAATAAGAAAGTTATGAATGTTTGAAGTGGTAATCAATCAAACACAAATTGGCAACTCCGTGACGTATCTTGCGAGCTCCTCTCCCATTTGCCCTGTACCCCCAAAAAATCATTAATTTCCATTTTCTCTAAAGAAAATATTCAAACATACATGCACCTTAGATATAATCATTGCTCATATGTTTTGACACAAAACCTGTATCAAACATATTTATTCCTTTATCAGAAACTAAGAAAATGAAAATTCATAAAATTTTCTGTACTGAGCAAATGGGAGAGGAGCTTGCAAGATACGTCATGGAGTTGCCAATTTGTGTCTGTTTGATTACAACTTCAAATATTCATAACTTTCTTATTTCCTATCGGATTTTGCTGAAACTTTTACTAATCTCTTTCTCTCATTTTTCTGCTGTTATTCAAGTCAACTAATACCAGGGTGCACTTTGCCTTTAACATCCTTCTGGCTCTAAAGGTCACCGGACGCCTTATGATCGGTCTGCGATCCGCTTGTGAAATAAATCATTAAATATTGGCATTTTAACAAATGAAATCTACCCTATTCAGATTCTGAAAAGTAATATGAATACTAAACATAGGGGTTTGGTGAGCTGTCAGTTTTCTACAGGGAATAAGGGCAAAATTAGTGTCAAATCGTAGGCAGTCGTGACATCACTACAACTCGGAGCCGATTTGGCCTTTCAACTGACTAGAAAACTCAGCAAAGGCCTAATATTGATTTTACTATAGTGTATGATTGTTAACCCTTTCGAGACAATTGACCACATTTTGTGGTTTGCTTCAATATCTTTTGATTCAGAGCTCTAAAAATTATACTAGACGCACGAGTAGAACAAGCAAAAATTTCTCCATACATTGCGTCCATTTTTGTTGCATGACCATATTGCGTTTGATGCCAGGAATTTTTAAAAGGAGAATAAGCTCCAAAATTCTTAAATTGGCAACATATTAAAAGGTTCAAAATCACTGTTTTTTATCAAAATTGGCAATTCTTTCCAATTTCGACAAAGTTTGTAACCACGTATAGTTTTTTCGAAGACATTACATTTTATTAGAACCATGTAGCACTAAAAGAAAAATATTATTGTTGCCAATTTGAAGAACAAAATGTGATCAATTTAGCCCTTGAATAATTCTTGTCTTGAAAGGGTTAGGACCCTCATTCAAAAATATTTTTTGTTTTTAAATGATTTGTCAAATGATATTACATTTTCTTCTGAAATCGGATCGCAGACTGATCGTAAGGTGTGCGGTGGCCTTAAGACATTATACATGTCTATAATACAATGTTCTGTATGTGTTCCAAGAATGGGAGGGCACGATCCTAGACAAGAAATGAGTTCTCATTCTTCCGTGGCTGACATACCGATGTTGAGGGCCATTCAAAGGTGATACTTCCTTGTAGCACATTGTAATGCACAGTTTAAATGCATTCAAGGATCACTGGATACATCTCCCTCTATATCTGTTGTTGGCACAGATGAACATCAATGTGGAATTTAAGATTTCGAGAACATGAGTTTTGTTTCCTTGTTATAAAAGGGAAGCTAAGTTGCGTACAGGTTCGGTTACTTGTGTGATAATCAGTAGACCATCGATATTAGATTTAATATTATGACTGAAAGTAGAGTACATGTGTACATGCATGATAACACACATCACTCATACACATACACCCACTCCCACATACTTGCGTCATGTTTTATAATATGAGCATTCTACATGTGCAGTATTATGAGTCTAAAAGAACACACCCCTCCCTCCCTCCCCTATCCTTTCTCTTTCAATGAAATGTGCGTAATTGAGTCTGGAGTATATTACACCAACATACATTCTTTAGTAGAGGAGGAAGAGGGGCATTGAAAGAGGATAGTCTACATGTATAAGTACTACACAAGATAAACTGGCTTGATTAACCCTTTCAGGACAGGAATTATTTAAGGGCTAAATTGGTCACATTTTGTTCTTCAAATTGGCAACAACAGTATTTTTATTTTAATGCTACATGATTCTAGTATTAATGTAATGAATTTGTAAACAACTTACATGGTTAGATTTTTTTGTTGAAAAAGTTGCCAATTTGGATTAAAAAACAATGATTTTGAACCTCTTGATGTGTTGCCAACTTAAGGATTTTAAAGCCTATTCACAGTGTGTACAGAAATTTTTGCTCTTTCTACTCATGCATCTGGTTCATTTTTTAGGGCTCTAAATCAAAAGTTATTGAGCCAAACCACAAGACATGGTCAATTATCTCGAAAGGGTTAAATGAAGGTAAAACTTCTTTCAGCTCGATGACTTGGGGTGGGGGAGAGAGGAGGAGTAGAAATCTTTCCTCAATCTTAATCCATGTCTGTCATATGAGACATGAAGATCTTTAAATAACAACACATAATGCAATTATTTTTATTTGCTGCTTTATTCATTATTGATCTATTCAGTTTCATTTCTTAGCAACAACAAAAAAAGAAAAAAATGGGGAAAGCACATTATCAGTGTTGCCACTTTGAGGAGAAAAAACTAATTTTTTTTTTTCCTGGATGAGTTCATGTGCATTGTTTATTGTTGTTTTAATTTATTAGGTGGGGTTCTTAGTATGCACAAGGAGTTCCTGGAAGGATGCCATAACAATAATGTGTGTGGGTGTTCTCATGCAGCATGAAGTGCTCTGGAAAAAGCTATAGAATATTTAATTCTTAATTATAACCTTGTATCTTGCATTCAATGTTGCTAATGTGTGTTGTCATTGTTTATGTATGGCTCAGAGTGGAAGGATCCCGTAACAATATCATGTATGGGTGTTCCCGGTGTTGTCACAACACCAGCAGTGTGACATTCAGGTAAACATTTTCCTGAGAAAGCAATGGAATAATTGATTCTGACCTTGTATTTTGCATACAATGTTACTTGTATGTATTCTCATTGATCTTTGACTAGATGAGGTAGCAGTTGTTTGTATGAAGTTCCTGGAAGGCTGCTGGTACAATTACATGTGTGGATACTCCCAGAACACCAGTAGTGTGACATGTAGCCAGAAGTACCCCTCGAAAAGCTGTAGAACATGTTATTCTGAACTTTAATCTTGTATTCCATGTTGCTAATGTATGTCCTCATTGTTCTGTTGAATAGGTGGGGCTAACAATGTTTGCAAGGAGTTCCTGGAAGGCTGCTGTACCGATAGTATGTGTGGATACTCCCACGACACAAGTCATGTGACCTGCGGCCAGTGGTTAGAAGGGAGATGCGAGAGGGGAACCTTCTGCAAGTTCATGCATGGATACACCAGGTAAAAGTAACGTTTAAACAGGGCTGGACACTAACAGGGGTCTGGTACACATTGCCCCCCCCCCCCCCCCAAAAAAAAAAAAAAAAAAAAAAACCTAGATATAACGATACAGACCTCCTGTGAAAAAAATTAGTTTGAAGCCCTGTGTAAATGTGATGAACTATTATAAGTCTTCATGTTTTGTTTTGTGGATCCCATAACTTGAAGGGGAAAAAAAAGGAAAATCACATAGGAATAGTTCATAGAAATGGAATACTTTGGTTCTGTGAGTATATACCGCCAAAGTAATGCCCCTGGGCAATCAAGTATAACAACCCTTCCAATTCCTTAGACAACTTCCCAAGTCCATTACTCTCTTAACGTGTTATCTCACTGAGCAGTGAATGCTTACGAACGTTGCGATTTTTGGATTCGTCAACTTTTCTGACGAAATGTTGGCGAAAATCAGGGTTCACCTCTGCGGTTAGTGACATTTAGCGACATTTAGCAATGCTTAGCCACATTCGCGCAAGTGTTTGCAAAATAAGTTGGCAACCTTTGCCGTTAGTGACATTTAGCAATGCTTAGCGACATTCGCGCAAGTGTTTGCAAAATAAGTTGGCAACTTTTAGCAAATGTAAGCAAATGTTAGCACAGTTTTTGCGAAGTTCAGCAACTATTTGCTTGTCCTTTTTCACTGATTATGAACATTTAGGACCTCTTGCCAGCTGGTTAAGTACCAGGCAAATCTATGGACCCAACCTTATAAAAAGGTGAGCAAACCTTCCCCAGCATTCAGATTTCTTCTGACCACAGTTGGAAAAAGATCTCTGCCTTTCAATTGCTTTGCCTGGCTGCTGCTGCAGCTATCATGCAACAGAATGGCAAATGGTCTCAATGGATCAATTTTATAGAGGAACCAATTGGTCACGTGGTCGCTAGCATTGGCAAATCAAAATGAATTTTAGCAACGCGTCTTACACCCGTTTGCAAAGGCTTACGACTGTCCTGTAAATGTTTGCAACTGTTACCGAAAAGTAAATTTGCAAAGAAATTTTGAACAGAAATTTGTGGCCCAAAAAAACTGTTAGCGAACATATTTGCAACCTTCTACAAACCCTGATGAAACCCAAAATTTGCTTAGGAGTGGTGATAGTCATGGGAATAGTTGTTCCAACAGCTTCCATGAGAATTAGTAGAATTGGCCAGTTCTGAAAGTTCTTCTGGTTCATGGACCTGGATTTTGGTTGAAAACTACTTGTTGTGTGTATACTTATCAGTGCTTGCTTGGTTGGTGGTTTAGCTAGCAGCCTGCTCATGGTTTTTTTGACATCCTCACTTATCCTCGCTTATTCTTTTTCATTTTACTTTCTGTATCACACATCAATAGAGGAGAAATGGAGCAATTGTTAGTGTCGATCCTGGATCCAAGAGATTCCATGTCTTAAGTCATTAGTGTGCGTTTTGAGAAAGGTATATGTATAGATGGGCTTTTACCTTATTTGTCAAAGATCCCTTCAAAGACATAGGCTATTTGGTATTTGAATAACCTGTCCTTTCATGAATGCACACAAACGAAATGAAATTCCAAGCCCATATTTGCTTGTGTTTTTACAGTAACATGTCGTCACAGAACAGTAGCAGAGCTTGCTCAAGAACTGGGAGTACAGACGAAACAGAAGAAACATCTTGGGTAAGTCACTTACGGTGTAATTTACAGAGAGGAGAACACTTATTCATTCTTTACAAACTTCAAGGATGATAGAGGAAGCATTTGAAATAGCCAAGTTAAACCGATATTCATTATTTTACGCTTATAGTGTGTAGGCTACATTCACACCTCAGTAAAAATGTGGGTCGTTGCTGTGATATTACAGAGTTTTCGTTTAGCAACGTATGCAGGATTCTAGGACAGAGATTAACAATTACACATGACAAAGGACGCCCGTCTTAAACTTTAAAGTCTTTGTGCAAAATTGAAGAACCGGAACAGTAGTTTCGTCCTAGATTCAGAGCGAACAATGCATTTGCAATTTATTGTGCGCTCTTGATCTAGCACGGTATTGCCGTTCCGGTTCTTCCGTTTTCGACAAAGAATGCCTAGGCGTCCTTTGTCATGTGCAATTGTTAATCTCCGTCCTAGAATCCCGCGTACGTTGCTGATGCGAAAACTCCCTATTGATGACCATTTAAAGAAAAAAATGTTACTTTCTGGATTCTTGGTTAACTCAAGTTCTCTTCTCTCTCCCTCTCTATCCATTCTTTGTAATCTTTGATACAGGACCAGCATCAGCGGTCAGCATTCCCCATCGTGCCAGACCTGATGCGGTTACCAGGATACCAGGGCATCGGTGGACACAGCACCGGAAGATCACCTGGAGAGGGGGAAGGAGGAGCAGAGCATATGCGTTCGTTACCAATTAATATCTCCTCCAAAAACAGATGACGATGACTAATCTACCGTGATTGGTAGTACTGTAATTTTAGGCTATTTATATATATACTGAATATGGTTTATTTATATGTCAATCACTTTACGTGTACAGTTATCTAAAACAAAGTCTTTATGGTTTACAAACGTTTAAAATGTACATTTCATAAAAACAAAAGTGTGAAATCTCAAGGTATGAGAGTTCACAGTGATATATGAATGTGTATCTAGTTGTATCATGCAGTGGTCAGAAAAGGATCAAGCTGGGTTTTTTTTTCCGAAATAAGTTATATGATCTTTAAGTGAACAGCAACAAAATTCACACAAAAGATTTAAATAGCTCTTCTTTTTTTCACTGCACAGCCCTGATAAGTTTCTGATTTTCTGTTTGGATGATATACATGGAGATGGCTTAGATACCCTTTTTCATATTTACATATGGAAATAAGTGGAAGATACAAATATACAAGACTAGTAGTGGCTTTTTGGCATGACATGAAAATCAGACAAAGAATGAAATTTATAGAAATTCATTTCATTTAATATTGCTACATGAAACAAGGAAATTTAGCATTTTTATACCGCACAAAAATTCTTGAAAACTCAATTACCTATTTCCTAATTTGCAGTTTAGCCTAATCCTGGGCTCGTCTTACAGAAGTCAGGCAAATGTTTGCAAACACTTAAGACATTATGCTTTATTCTGTATAATGCACTACACTTCAGTACATATTTGTTTAGTCTTACTGATCTACAAATTCTTCAGAACAGTTGCTGAAGAAGGGAAAAAGGCTAAAAAGATGAATGACCCGTGTTTTGTTGATATCATATAGGGATAGTCCCGACATATTTTTCTAAGAAATTTTGAAAGTCATCAGAAAAAAAAAAATCTAACTGTATCAGATACAGTTTTGTATTTTACCTGTACAGCAAAATTAATGTGAATAAGAAAGAAATGATTATGACGTGGAGATGACATTGCACTTTGAGTCATAGGAAGCACTTTTGTAGCAACTATTGAATACATGCCTTCATATATACACAAATGTGAAGAAAAAAAAGTAATGCCATGTTTTTTAATCGATATGGGCTGAGGTAGACTTCATATACATATTTGAAGAAAGGCTAAGTGTTTAAAGGTAATTGACATTTTATTACTTTTTATTTATTTTATTTCTTCAAATATGACTGGTTTTGTAATTTTGAATATCAGATTGTGTCAAAAGTACAGAGATGATCTGTAGCAATGCAGTCGAGAAGATGAATAAATGTCTTCTAGTAGTATTTTGTCGTGGGCATGATTGAGCATGATCGCTACACAATTTTGAGAAGTGGAGCATCTTTCTCTCATACTCCCTTCCCTTATCTAGGAGAAGGAGTTATTGAGTCAGAATTGGTTATATCAAATATTAGAGAATTAACCTTTCACTGCTATACACTGATCATACAATGAACCCGGTGTGATAGCGTTCTATAAGAAAAATAATTACTTTATTAAATTGGGACTTTACTGTGCTCTTATCATGAGGAATAAAATATGAAATATCCAACATGACAACCAAAGATTCTAAGATAGCAAAAGTGCACATGGTTCTATGATCACATGTGCCTAGCTTATATCAAAGTCTGCTGCAGTTTACATTCATAGGACATTCATATTGTTTACCAAAGATGAGGTACATATGTTGTCTCTGAGAGTATCAAAATAGTGTTCCACAAATTCATAGATCACTTGAGTATTATTCCTGATTCTTGTTGACTAAAAAAACAAAATTACGTACTTTTGAATTTTTTCCCAATTTTGGTTCACACTTAACAATGTCTATGGAACAAGTATTCCAAACAATTTGGCAGTATACATGTAGGATATTCTTCTTTGTGAATAAAGAGTTATCAGCTAAGCACGTAGTCATGAATCATAAAATAGTGGAACATGCACATAAATTGTCATAGCTATTAAAACAATTTTTTTTAATAAAATGTATAAAACCTGGAAAAATATGTTATGGGGTTATAATTTTGTTATATGTTTGATTCCCTTTCTTAAGGAAGACAACACAAAACAAATAGTGAGATTCAACAATATTACAGTCATGTACATGTATATTGCTAGCATTTTTATAGAAAAAGCTGTTTTATACGAGAGAAAATGTCTCTCTTTTGATGTGACAGTAGTAAATATTGCAGTCTTTCTGCTTATGACGTGATGTACAGCTGTATGGCAGGTTACATGAATTCTAAAATGCTACAGTGTAAAGAATTGTTATTTCATTTTAAATATGATAGAACAAAATGAGAAAAACACAAGTGTTTTTATATCTAGGAATTTATAATTTGTATTTTTTTTTTTTTTTTTTTGCTCCATGTGGAATTGAGATTGGAAATTAGTCACGGAAAAGGTCGTGGAATTTCTGGAGGTGGTCATTAAAAGGTCTTGAAATAGTTGTGGAATAGATATGAAATGTCATTCCCATTTAACATTGAACCATTGAAACACTCTGCCAATCTAACATTTCATGATTGAACAGCACTCCCTCTTGAAGGACATCACAAGAAACAATTTAATTGTTAATGGAAGGGGGGAGAAAGATTGCTTCATAGCTTGAAATATAGCAGCCAATTCTGCAGTGAGTGAGGGGGGAAATATGAAGTTGCATGTATTGTGTTGAAAAGTTGTTAGGAAATGAGGAACTCGCTCATGACTATTGCTTCATGCTCTATTAGCAGTTATCAATCAAGCGACGTGACAAAACAAATTTTGTCAGTGTTATTGGAAGGGGTGAGAAAAATTGCTAGAAACCATGTGATAAATGTGGCCCATTATTATGCCATGTGACCATGTGGATGATACTGAAAAAAAGGAAACTTGGTTTAAATGGTAGAAACTATGTGATTTATAATATGATTATTTTGATAGTGATGATAAATGGAAAGTTTTAGTTGCTATTTTTATGCTCAGTAAAAGAAGTAGAGTACATTCCATGTATGAGATTTGCAAGTGAGAAATAGATTTGTTCTGATGTGGATGTGAATTGCAAACAAAAAAAATGATGAAAACTGATGTTTTATGTATTTAATAGGAGGTGAACTTAGTGTCACTTTTTTTGCAGTTTACCGACGATTGGTCATGTGTAATGCTTTGATGATCATATCGTGAGTATTTAATGTTACATATGTTATATATTAAGTGTAAAAGCCATAATGGCTTTATGTGGATTCCAAGGAATGGTTATTTGTTTTAATTCCTGAATCCAAGTAGTTGATTTGTACGATTTATTACCGTCTGTAACATTGGAATGATTTATTGTGTTAGTTATCAACTTCTTGCCAAAGTATACGAAACAAAGGAGGAGGGGGGAAAAAAAGAAACAAAGAACGTTTATCAAAATTCATGAGAAATTTTGATGAGGTATGTTTGTGATGATGACTTGTGATACAAAAAAAAAAGAGAAAAATTAATCTTATCAGTGCTTTTATTGTCTGTAAGTCAAGTATAAAAAAGAGGGTTATCCCTTTATTGAAATTTCATAGTTTTTGCTATTTATGACAAGAAGAAATGATGTATTTTGATGAATCTTTTCCCCCCTATTCTGTATCTTTATCTCTTTGTATACATTTCATGATTAGAAGAAAGACATGTTATGCTATGTAAGCTATGATTCATCTATATAGCACATCTCATTTAAACATTTTTCAGTAGGTTCCTGTTGTCCAATTTTTTAGTAAATGTATTATTTGACTAGTGTTTATGTAGAAGTATTTTACCATTGTGTAGTAGCTATTAGCTCAAAATGAATCTATGAGGTCCTCTATTGAAAAGCCTGATTGCTGATAATTCTTCGACATAAAAGAAATTTGATCAAAGAGTTGCTTTCAGTGGTATAGTAATTGAAGCAGATTTCATCGCTGATTATCCCCTCGGGAAAAATCCCTCATTGGGAAATACAAAATATAAATTGGTTCAGTGATGTTTAGTGTAATTTTTGTTCAATGTTGTGAATCCATAGTATTTAGTTGATAGTTTTTAATGTAATGATTTTATCGCTGTTCAGTAATGAGTTAGCGTTATTGAATTTTGTAGTGCTCCCCCAAATTTAAATGTCTGAGAGTTGACTTTTCTTTCGGATCGTCCATTTTTTCCCAAGGTATCCCTTAGTGGCACATGACCATGTAAACTGTCGGGATTGCCTATTTGGTTTGCCAAATCTCTATGTAAATGTGTATGTTGCCTTTCAGTCAACCAATTTAGAGAGATCTACTCCACAGCTTAGTCAATGTCAGTCTAAATTTAAGGAATCTCAGGAAAAGTGAATAAAGTGAAGACAAATCTGGCAAGAATGGCATACATTATCTGTTGAAAAGCTCATCCCAGCTGTTCTGTAAATAACATGGGATAATCCTGCAGATTTACAACAATAGCATAGTGTAAAGGGCTTGTCACATTTGTCCGGTGAAGATAATGATATCGAGATTTTTCATTAAAGGTACCCTAAAGCTGCCCTACTATGGACAGCCACAAGCATGCTCACACGTACATGCCATACAGTAAGGTGTACCTTTAACTGAAAATCTCGTTATTATCTTTATCGGGTAAACGTGATCAGCCCTTAATGGCATGACAACTTATGAGAGCTTAGATGAAAATTGTGTGTCTACTTTATTTATCCTTTTTTTTTCTAAACCCATACCCTTCCCTTCCACTATATATATTTAAATATATATGATCCAGCCCTCAAAATGGTGCTAGAAACAGTGTCCTAAAAAAAAAAAAAAGAATTGTATTTGCCATTTTTTAGATATTGATAGTAAAGAAGATATTTGTGTATACCACAAAGAAATTGTGATAGTTTGTTGTGAATGTAAAAGAAGAGTTTTAGTACAGGTAGGGGTATTTGGTTTCCTACCATGGTTATATATATATTGTTACACTACGCATATTTTTCTTGTTTATCACTTCAGAATTGTTTTGCATTGTTGGTTTGATACCTTTTTGTTTGTTGTGTCATACTTTGTTTTTTCTTTCTTATGACATGATTTTTGGTTAAAGTGCAACCTCTTAAATCTTTTTTTTTTTTTCTTCTTTTTTTGTTGATATTGTTTATAAAAGGTTAGTTCATTTGTTTTTGCATTGTTGTATTTGATATTATGTGTTTGACGGAAATATGCAATAATTACATATCCCTTTTCTTTATGTTCTGCTGTATTGTTTATTTTCTCTGTATATAGTTCAGAGTATATAAGTAAGAATAACATATCCTACATGATGGTATAGGTGTTTATAAGCCACTATAATTTTTGTTGTATTTTTCACCTTTTTCATTATTTGTGTAGGGTTCTGCATGTAATGATCATTCTTACATTATGTTTACTACACTTTCTAATAGAGTTCCAGTGTTGATATCAACAAGCCACAGTGGTACTGAAATGTAGATGGGATATATTCATCTATTGTTGTACTATAGCCTTATTTGGTTATTGTATGTCCATAATTTGTTGTAGTATGTCCATATTTGGATGTAGTATGTCCATAATTGGTTGTAGTATGTCCATATTTGGATGTGATATGTCCAAATTTGGCTGTAGTATATACAAAACATATAATGTTAGACTGTAGTTTAGATCAATCCATGTGAGTTCTTTTCTACCAAAGGTTTGTTTATTGCATGCTAGATTAGATAATATCTGTTACTAGTTGACATATAAGGTCAAGGGTCAAGTTCACATTGACCCTTCTGATGTAGTTTTGGTGTGACTTTTGTGTTGGTAATTTGAAAAGCAAAATAATCTACAGTATTCAAGCAAGCAACTCAAATCTAATGGATGTTATTGTAATATAGTTTGATGCACCAATTGTGTTACAAATGGTCCTTTTTACCCATTAGAAAGAAGAAGAAAACAAAAGCAAAAACAAAGGAAATCAACAATGAAACCTGTGGTCATATGAAAATGAATTTGTAGGGAAAGTAAATGCATAATAAACCTCATGCCTCCTGTGAAGTGGAGGTAATATCAACTTATTCTGAGAGAGAAATTTGAAAACAAGACCCCGAAAGCTGGGAATTTATTCTATTAAAAAAAAAAAAAAAACCAATGTTATTCAAAACGATTTAGTACTGCCAGACGTAAGTGATCTATTAAATTGATATGGTGCAATGCTTTATGAATACATGTAGATATATCACCTTTACACAAGCTTGGAAGTGAAACGATATGCATCAAAATCAAATCAGTTTGTTTCTTTATCCTACTATAATTTCATCAAATAACCATTTTGTATTTACATGAACCAAATGTGTCAACTTCTAATTATATTCGTATAAAAGTTCACTAGTAAACATTACTTTGATTAATTACCATTCTAAATGAAAGAAATTGCCTTTTAGTGTACACAGTCATTTTTGTGGTTGTAATTCAAATTGGATTGTTGGAAAAATAGTGTAGTGACTATTTTGATAGTGATATTAGATAGATTTCACATGGTATTTATTCATTGTATCTCAACAATTTAGTCATTTGTAAGATGTTGATTATTCCAAGTGTTGTAATGTTATAAAAGTAGTTAAGGGATTATAAATCATTCTTTCTTTACCATCTTTTATTATTACCAGTACATGTTTAATCCGAGAATGATGGTTAAAAAGCTCATAATTGCCTGTTTGGGATAAAGCTATGTTAATGATTTCTAAATAATTAGAATCACAATAAGAATTTTGCCTATATACCTCTTGCAGACTGGTAATGCTGTGTAGTTTCAGTTTGGAGTATAGATAACCATCTGTCTGGGCAAAACCTGGGCAGTGTGTTTTTTTTTTTTTTTTTTTTTTTTTGGGGGGGGGGTTAACATGAGACTGTTACAAAACAAAAAGAAATTGCTTTAAACATAAATGCAAAACTGCCAAGAGGATATTTCCTACCACTGAGTAAATTGTCAATACCAGGATAAATCGTTGCTTCCAATTAAACACACAAGCACCCCCCCCCCACACACACACAAGTTGGTGATGACATGTGTTGTGCTTGAAAAAAAAAATCCTCATATGCAAAATTGCATGTCACATTGTGAGTGTTACCCAGATAGTTGCCAGATAACTTGATTAATAGTATATTCACATTGCAATTTGTTATATGATATATTTTCCTAGTAACTCTAGTATTAAAAACCGGAATACATGCACCGTATCGGGCATTTGTTCGTTTTTTGTGTAAATGAATGTGAAGCTTTTCTCAATGGAGCGACCATTAACGGATTAAAGTGGGTAGCCAGTTAAGCTGTCATTTATTGAAGCCATGACATTGAAATGTGTTATTTGTGTGGAATATCTGTTTGCTAATACCCTGGGGGGCATACCAATATCTAATTCATATACTATTATTCATGTTCTTGTCATCTAATGGTTTAATGTGGAAATGTATTGATTAATAGCAGGTTTACATTATGGTAATGGCACTGGCAAATAATATATGTATAAAGTCCTTTGGTTCTGGGGTTAAAAGGCATAATTGACAAATCACTCTGCTTTTAAAACGTTTTAAATGAGGGAATAGTCCCAGGTATTGGAGTGGCTTTCATGTACATTTGATATACTTAATGAATATGGTAATCTTGTCTTTTAGAGCAGTTGCAAATTTTCTTAACTGACATATTCGGTATAATTTTGTGATTTTGGGAATAGTTACAGCGTATTTGGTGGTGTATTTCTCTGCTATTTGCTTACCAACACTTATGTCCTTTTGGCATGAAATTCATATCATTGTACGCAATAAACATCAAGCTTCCCGTGAAACTCAGAAAGAATAATAAAATGTAACGATATGATAATTTAGTTCCAAAATATATCACATGTATGTAGTGAGACCGTGTGGTGTTTTATGCATGTATGCATAGCATGTTTTTTTAAATACATTTACTCAACATGATTTTAATTGAAGTGTAATCAGTTTAGCGGGGATTTGAAATGGTGCTAATGCATGTATTGAATCATTTTACATTGGGATTAATGTTTACTAGGGCAACGGAATGTTGATGAGATTATTTAGATTAAATTGCATTACTTGCTTCCGTCTTTCACAGTGCCACTTAATCGTCATGATATTAAAAAAAAAGTATGTAATGTTCGACAGAATTGGCTTCACAAAGCTTAAGGAAAGTCATTGTTCATAGTTTCACTATAGGCAAAGCTTCAAAATCTGTCTGCGGGGGGTCAAAGGGCGTCAATCTATATTCTTTGTGTCATTTGCATAATTATGATGCATCATTTCTCTGACGTTGGACTGTGTCAGTTACGGGTGCGGTCTTTCACGCACCATATGTGATATCGTACAAGAAGTGAGTGGAAAATAATGCATACATTGCGTTGAATTATTGGCGTACATTTATGGTCGAATGGCCTTCAGAGACTCGATTGGCACAGGTAATGACGCAATCCTAATGACGCAATCCAAATGACGCCTCATAAACACCGGGCATTAACGGCCTTTTGACTCCCAGCAGACGGCCTGTATGCAGTGATGCGCTGATGTTTTTATACCAATTTTTGCAGTGTTGCGGTAGCCTGAGATCATATTGCATGCTAATGAGCACAGATAGTAACGTTTTGTATTTGCCATTCATGGTGACGTGTGTAGAAATGCAAATTCATGAATGCTTCTGACGGGCTCTGCTTAGCACGTGTATGGCAATTTACATGAATGTACATACATATACAGCGATATATTGTGATACTACATGACATATCTTTCCAGCAGAGTTGACTACAAGAAAATCTGTGTTGGACCTACTAGGTTGTTCATAGATACAACATACTCAACAAAATGGTTTTATAGCCACCAACCATGTGACAATGATCAATTTATATCTCGTTTGCCATTACTTTTTTAATATATAAGCATGATAAAAGCTGCTACCCCAACCAATTCTGAATCGTTGTACTCATTAAGTAGCTATTGTGTCAACGATCCAACGTTTCCATAGTTGTAACGATCATTGGCATAATAAGCAATGTATCTTTGGCGGTTATTGAGAAAGCTCATGTCCTTTCTAAAAATATAATGACTTAACATAACATAATGACACGTTAGGGAAGTTTTCCATTATACATGTAAAACACACCTATTTCATGAATACTGATGTGTTATCTCAAATTAAAAGCGAATAAAAGACGAAACTATAGTTGAACAATACAATATTGGTGTGAATGCATTTATTGTGACTTGTGCTAAAATGTATTATTGTGCTATTATGTATGACAACTGAAGAGCGGGATGTGAAGGACGATGTTTCACTTAGGTGTTACCTTGGGAAGAGAAGTGAAAGGTATATATTCCAAACAATATCGGAATGAAGTGATTACAATGAAGCTTGCATTATATTTAGAGGTACATGTCTTATTAGTATTTTGGATACTCGGGGGGGGGGGGGGGTTAACGGTGGATAAAACGTACGAAAGTGCACAAACAAAAATGTTGCAGGGGAGAGAGAGAGAGAGAAAGAAAAAAAAGGTACAATACTCGCGGAGAAGTTGGCTCAAGGCGGCGGCTTTGTGTTTGTGGGTGAGTATGTGTGTATGTCTTGTGGTATGTTAGCATGGTTAGAGAGGAGATGAAGATTTCTCCTTTTTAGTGGAGGGGGCTGTCGAACGACAGAAAAAAAAAATGACAAGACATTCTGCAAGTACTCCCTCTTGCTACAGTCTTGCTGGAGCAATCAGAGTGCAAACTCAACTCGTAGAAAAGAACAAAAATAGAGGGAGAGAAAGAGATATATTTAGATAGAGAGACAGAAAAGAGAAAGAAGAAATTCAACAAGAGAGAGGGGGTAGAGTGAGGAGATAGAATAAGATCGAGATAGAAATAGATTGAGACAGAGATATAGAGGAAGAGCAAGGGGAGACAGAGATAGATGTAGAAAGAGAGAGACAGACAGAGAAAGAGATAGAGATAGAAAGAGAGAGACAGACAGAGAAAGAGATAGAGATAGAGATAGAGAAAGAGCGAGGGGAGACAGAGATAGAGGTAGAAAGAGAAAGACAGACAGAGAAAGAGATAGAGATAGAGCGAGGGGAGACAGAGATAGAGGTAGAAAGAGAGAGACAGACAGAGAAAGAGATAGAGATAGAGCGAGGGGAGACAGAGATAGAGGTAGAAAGAGAGAGACAGACAGAGAAAGAGATAGAATTAGAAAGAGATAGAGAAATGGCGAGGGTAGAAAGGGAGGGAGGGAGACAGACAGACAGAGATAGAGAGGTATATAGAGAAAGAGCGAGGGGAGACAGGGGTAGAAAGAGGGAGGGAGGGAGACAGACAGACAGAGATAGAGATAGAAAGAGATAGAGAAAGAGCGAGGGGAGACAGGGGTAGAAAGAGGGAGGGAGGGAGACAGACAGACAGACAGAGATAGAGATAGAAAGAGATAGAGAAAGAGCGAGGGGAGACAGGGGTAGAAAAAGGGAGAACGGGAGACAGACAGACAGACAGACAGAGATAGAGATAGAAAGAGATAGAGAAAGAGCGAGGGGAGACGGGTAGAAAGGGAGGGAGGGAGATAGACAGACAGACAGAGATAGAGATAGAAAGAGATAGAGAAAGAGCGAGGGGAGACAGAGGTATAAAGAGGGAGGGAGGGAGACAGAAAGACAGAGATAGAGATAGAAAGAGATAGAGAAAGAGCGAGGGGAGACGGGTAGAAAGGGAGGGAGGGAGACATACAGACAGACAGACAGAGAAAGAGATAGAAAGAGATAGAGAAAGAGCGAGGGGAGACAGAGGTAGAAAGAAGGAGGGAGGGAGACAGAGAGACAGAGATAGAGATAGAAAGAGATAGAGAAAGAGCGAGTGGAGACAGAGGTAGAAAGAAGGAGGGAGGGAGACAGAGAGACAGAGATAGAGATAGAAAGAGATAGAGAAAGAGCGAGGGGAGACAGAGGTAGAAAGAGGGAGGGAGGGAGACAGACAGACAGACAGACAGAGATAGAGATAGAGAAAGAGCGAGGGGAGACAGAGGTAGAAAGGGGGAGGGAGGGAGACAGACAGACAGACAGAGATAGAGAGAGAGGTATATAGAGAAAGAGCGAGGGGAGACAGGGGTAGACAGAGGGAGGGAGGGAGCCAGACAGACAGACAGACAGAGATAGAAAGAGATAGAGAAAGAGCGAGGGGAGACAGGGGTAGAAAGAGGGAGGGAGGGAGACAGACAGACAGACAGACAGAGATAGAGATAGAAAGAGATAGAGAAAGAGCGAGGGGAGACAGGGGTAGAAAAAGGGAGAAAGGGAGACAGACAGACAGACAGACAGAGATAGAGATAGAAAGAGATAGAGAAAGAGCGAGGGGAGACGGGTAGAAAGGGAGGGAGGGAGATAGACAGACAGACAGAGATAGAGATAGAAAGAGATAGAGAAAGAGCGAGTGGAGACAGAGGTAGAAAGAAGGAGGGAGGGAGACAGAGAGACAGAGATAGAGATAGAAAGAGATAGAGAAAGAGCGAGGGGAGACAGGGGTAGAAAGAGGGAGGGAGGGAGACAGACAGACAGACAGACAGAGATAGAGATAGAAAGAGATAGAGAAAGAGCGAGGGGAGACAGGGGTAGAAAAAGGGAGAAAGGGAGACAGACAGACAGACAGACAGAGATAGAGATAGAAAGAGATAGAGAAAGAGCGAGGGGAGACGGGTAGAAAGGGAGGGAGGGAGACATACAGACAGACAGACAGACAGAGAAAGAGATAGAAAGAGATAGAGAAAGAGCGAGTGGAGACAGAGGTAGAAAGAAGGAGGGAGGGAGACAGAGAGACAGAGATAGAGATAGAAAGAGATAGAGAAAGAGCGAGGGGAGACAGAGGTAGAAAGAGGGAGGAAGGGAGACAGACAGACAGAAGACAGGCAGACAGAGATATAGATAGAAAGAGATAGAGAAAGAGCGAGGGGAGACAGAGGTAGAAAGGGAGGGAGGGAGATAGACAGACAGACAGAGATAGAGATAGAAAGAGATAGAGAAAGAGCGAGTGGAGACAGAGGTAGAAAGAAGGAGGGAGGGAGACAGAAAGACAGAGATAGAGATAGAAAGAGATAGAGAAAGAGCGAGTGGAGACAGAGGTAGAAAGAGGGAGGGAGGGAGACAGAAAGACAGAGATAGAGATAGAAAGAGATAGAGAAAGAGCGAGGGGAGACGGGTAGAAAGGGAGGGAGGGAGACAGACAGACAGACAGAGATAGAAAGAGATAGAGAAAGAGCGAGGGGAGACAGGGGTAGAAAGAGGGAGGGAGGGAGACAGACAGACAGACAGACAGAGATAGAGATAGAAAGAGATAGAGAAAGAGCGAGGGGAGACAGGGGTAGAAAAAGGGAGAAAGGGAGACAGACAGACAGACAGACAGAGATAGAGATAGAAAGAGATAGAGAAAGAGCGAGGGGAGACGGGTAGAAAGGGAGGGAGGGAGATAGACAGACAGACAGAGATAGAGATAGAAAGAGATAGAGAAAGAGCGAGTGGAGACAGAGGTAGAAAGAAGGAGGGAGGGAGACAGAAAGACAGAGATAGAGATAGAAAGAGATAGAGAAAGAGCGAGTGGAGACAGAGGTAGAAAGAGGGAGGGAGGGAGACAGAAAGACAGAGATAGAGATAGAAAGAGATAGAGAAAGAGCGAGGGGAGACGGGTAGAAAAAGGGAGAAAGGGAGACAGACAGACAGACAGACAGAGATAGAGATAGAAAGAGATAGAGAAAGAGCGAGGGGAGACGGGTAGAAAGGGAGGGAGGGAGATAGACAGACAGACAGAGATAGAGATAGAAAGAGATAGAGAAAGAGCGAGTGGAGACAGAGGTAGAAAGAAGGAGGGAGGGAGACAGAGAGACAGAGATAGAGATAGAAAGAGATAGAGAAAGAGCGAGGGGAGACAGGGGTAGAAAGAGGGAGGGAGGGAGACAGACAGACAGACAGACAGAGATAGAGATAGAAAGAGATAGAGAAAGAGCGAGGGGAGACAGGGGTAGAAAAAGGGAGAAAGGGAGACAGACAGACAGACAGACAGAGATAGAGATAGAAAGAGATAGAGAAAGAGCGAGGGGAGACGGGTAGAAAGGGAGGGAGGGAGACATACAGACAGACAGACAGAGAAAGAGATAGAAAGAGATAGAGAAAGAGCGAGGGGAGACAGAGGTAGAAAGAAGGAGGGAGGGAGACAGAGAGACAGAGATAGAGATAGAAAGAGATAGAGAAAGAGCGAGTGGAGACAGAGGTAGAAAGAAGGAGGGAGGGAGACAGAGAGACAGAGATAGAGATAGAAAGAGATAGAGAAAGAGCGAGGGGAGACAGAGGTAGAAAGAGGGAGGAAGGGAGACAGACAGACAGAAGACAGGCAGACAGAGATATAGATAGAAAGAGATAGAGAAAGAGCGAGGGGAGACAGAGGTAGAAAGGGAGGGAGGGAGATAGACAGACAGACAGAGATAGAGATAGAAAGAGATAGAGAAAGAGCGAGTGGAGACAGAGGTAGAAAGAAGGAGGGAGGGAGACAGAAAGACAGAGATAGAGATAGAAAGAGATAGAGAAAGAGCGAGTGGAGACAGAGGTAGAAAGAGGGAGGGAGGGAGACAGAAAGACAGAGATAGAGATAGAAAGAGATAGAGAAAGAGCGAGGGGAGACGGGTAGAAAGGGAGGGAGGGAGACAGACAGACAGACAGAGATAGAGATAGAGAAAGAGCGAGGGGAGACAGAGGTAGAAAGGGGGAGGGAGGGAGACAGACAGACAGAGATAGAGAGAGAGGTATATAGAGAAAGAGCGAGGGGAGAAAGGGGTAGACAGAGGGAGGGAGGGAGACAGACAGACAGACAGAGATAGAGAGAGAGAGGTATATTGAGAAAAAGCGAGGGGAGACAGGGGTAGACAGAGGGAGGGAGGGAGCCAGACAGACAGACAGAGATAGAAAGAGATAGAGAAAGAGCGAGGGGAGACAGGGGTAGAAAGAGGGAGGGAGGGAGACAGACAGACAGACAGACAGAGATAGAGAGAGAGAGAGGGGTATAATTATAGAGAAAGAGCGAGGGGAGATAGGGGTAGAAGGAGGGAGGGAGGGAAACAGACAGACATACAGACAGAGAACTAACCCATGCCTTTGTATCTGCTCATCTTGATTACTGCAACTCTACCTTTTCCGGAATCCCACAATCCCATCTTCGTCCACTACAAAGAATTCAGAATACTGCTGCAAGGCTTGTTACCCTGTCAAAAAAATGTGAACATATAACACCAATTCTTCGCTCATTGCACTGGCTTCCAATACGCCAGCGCATCATTTTCAAAATTCTTCTAATAACCTATAAGATTATTAATGGCCTGTCTCCTGTATATCTTTCTGATCTCATCTCCCTTCGCTCCTCTAGTTCTCTCCGACCTCTTCGTTCTTCAACAACCTTGCAGCTTACCCGCGGACCCCGAACTAATACCAATTATGGTGATCGAGCCTTTTCTGTAATTGCCCCATGCCTTTGGAATCGATTACCCTCATATATCCACAATGCCAACTCCCTTGAACAATTTAAGACTTTACTCAAAACCCATCTTTTTAATGCTTAGTTTTCTCCACTCAGCTGTGGGTTGGTCTACACTTATGGAGGTGCACATCATTTTCCTTTTTTTTTTTTTTTTTTTTTTTTTTACTTTCTCCCCTCAAATATGAATATTAATTCAATTTGATTGAATAATAATTCAGGTTACTCTATTAATAGCAAGAATACTGTGCGCTTAGAAACACCAGTATAAAGCGCTATATAAATGTTATAATTATTATTATTATTATTATTATTATTAGATAGAGATAGAAAGAGATAGAGATAGAGAAAGAGCGAGGGAAACAGATAGAGAGAGGGGGAGAGAGGGAGAGACAGAGATATAGATAGAGTTAGAAAGAGACAGATCGAAGGAAACAGAGAAAAGGGTAGAAATGAAAAGAGAGTGCGAAAGATGAAGGAAGGGAGGGAGAGAGAGGGGGAGAGAGAGAAGCGTATGTGAATTTTTAAAGTAATCAGTATGAGCGGATGATAACGTAATTTCTTCATTGTCATGACCTGCTGAACAAAAGTGTGACTAACCTCCGTTATAAATTCAGGCGCACTATCCCCTGACTAACAATAGACTTTTCAAGGTATTCATAAGTAATTTATTAGCATGAATGTGTAATGTGTAATCCACAACAAAACTTCACATTCCATTACAAAATAGAGAATTTTACAATCAAGGAATATACATAAAGGTACTGTTTAATATTTAATTGTTAAATAACCCACGATTCAACTCAAGATTAACATTATTTACCTTGTAAAGCATTGTTAAAGGAGAATGAAACCCTGGGGAAATATCCATTTTAATGAAAAGAGAGGATAGAGAGAAGTAATTTTTAAAAAGTTCCATCAAAATCGGTTACGAAATGAAAATGTTATGAAAGTTTGAAAAGTCTCAATTTACTTTCTATGGCGATCCTCAATTTGGCAATGTTGCTTCAAAATGGCAGGTTTAGTAGTACAACTCTCAATATGTTTTGTACACAAAATTTCATATTTTCTCCATTATCTCTAAAGATGCCGATTGTCTTTTTGTAAACTCAACATATGTTGTGTCAAATACATTTTCCCATGATATATCTTGAGCTAAGAAGAAGACAAGCTGCGCCTTGAGAGATAATGGGGAAAGTACAAAATTGTGTGTATACAAAACATAATTATGGAGAGTTGTGCTACTAAACCTGTCACTTTGAAGCAACATTGCCAATTTGAGAATCGCCATAGAAAGTAAATTGAGACTTTTCAAACTTTCATAACTTTCTCATTTTGTAACGGATTTTGATGGAACTTTTTAAAAATTGCTTCTCTATATCCTCTCTTTTCATTCAAATTGATCTTCCCCCAGGGTTTCATTCTCCTTTAATCATGTGTATAAAAAAGGTGTGTGTGTGTGTGTTTGGGCTGAAAGGGGGTGGGATAGGGTGACACTCTACCCCTCCATTCGAATTGTATTAAAGAAATTTAAAACAATTTTCAATGTTCGGGAGCTAGTCTGAAAATTTGGCTGACTTTTCCGAAGAGTTGGACGACGACCCCACCACCCCCCCCCCCTTCCCCATCCAGATTGTTCTGGATACTCCTCTATATAAATATGGCTTAATTAAGGTAAGCTGGGGAGCGTTTCATCAAGCGTTTAGTCAATGATTTTTTACAGACAAATTTGCTCTCAGCCAGCTAGATGCAAGGATTTCAATAGCTTATAACAGTTGTCGGTAAAAATCACTGACAAAACACTTGATGAAACGCTCCCCAGAAGGCTGATATTCCGTCCAAGTCTGATAAATGTATTCTCCAAATCATAAAGATTAACCAGACTTTGAAGTTCCCTATCCTCTTCTCTCCCTCTCTCTGTCTGTCCCTTTCTTCTTTTCCTGTATTAAATTATAGTATTTGTGTATTCAGGCGTACCCGCTACAAGCATCTGGCTTATTGGGACTGCGCCTTCTTCCCTGTAACTTTGCAAGTTCTTGATTGTACTGATATTACTTTATATGCATGTAAATTGTACTTTTTGAACAGATGTTGAATGTTGTCAAAATCAACGGAAGAAAGTAAATGTTAATTTGAAAATTTTAATTTGAAGGTTATATGAAGTTCATGCAATCAAGAGTTACTACATTATTACTTGATTCAAACTTACCTTGAAAGTTGTTTCAATGAGTAAAGAGATTTTAAACGTCAAAATACGAAGGGGAATCTCCTTGAAATTATAGATATTGATGAATATTTTGATTATCTAACTTTATATCCCAGTATGTTTGACCTGAAGGCATATTCATTTATAAACAACAAATCGAAAGGAGTTGACACTATATTTCACTTTTTTTTTTAATCAATCATATCTGAGCCTGATCGGTTAGTCACGGTCGGACATTTGGCAAATTTTGAAAGTTTGAAGGTCTGTAGAAAATAAATATTTAATTGAAGCGGGCTATTTTATGTTTCATTGTGAAGGGCATAACTGTAGGAGTTGAAATTTGATAAAATTTGGTTGCCATGGTCACCTACTAAAATCATAATCCATAAAATATTCAATGTCATGGACGGACAAAATGCCTATCTTAACCGATCAGGCCCATCTATAAAAACACAACAAAAAGAACCAAAAGCAGTCAGCTTTAGGTGTTCTCCTATCAGAAATATCAATGGATTCTGTTACGATGGTCATATAAATCTATCCCCACCGAAAGACACGTTGCCAGAGACGTGCGATTTGGATTTTATCTTGGGTGACTGACAACAAAGTAGAGACCCGGTTTGTTGTCGGAGTTTGCTCAGCTTGTTATAGCATCGGTCCTTTTTAATTGCACGATTGATGAAGTATCTCCGTGATTACGTAATGTAAATAAGGATATCGTAGTTTGTTTTAGAATAGCGACGCTCTGATATTTAGTACCTCCAGCCTATTAAATGTGTCAGTTTATGGTCCAATGGTGGCTGTACGGAATTTTATAGATGTCTACGACATTTTGATGATATGTGATTGTGCATAGTTGTAAACGGTTTCAGGGCATTCGTCTATGAAAGCACGCTTACAAACGTTACCCATATTATTATGTTTGTCCCCATAACTTCAGTAAGAAGAAATGATGAATCCTTTGGTGTTCATTTTGTTTTGGATTGTGTTAATCTTTAGAGAATCGTTATATCGGGGGGGGGGGTCCCATCTACCCCCTTTCGGGCCTTTGGGAGGATCCTAAAATAGCAATCCGGGGGGGGGGGTCGATTTTTTTTTCTGTCCCAACCCAGAGGACATAGAGAGGACCTACGGGATATTCCCGAAATCATTTTAGGGGAAAAAGTTAAAGTCAGAAATAATTTAGCACCCCTCCCCCTTCCCAAGATTTGTTATCTATCGTCAAAAATAAATGAAACGTAATGTACCAACAAAATGAACCTATACGTCTCTATTTTTTTTTCTTTCCTCCATTTGTAAGTGTATTACCTATGTTACCCTGCCTAAGCAATTTATATTTTATTATGTTAACTACGGTCCTGGGTACTTATGTTCCTTTTTTATTTGAGTGCTAATTCTTTAAGAGTGATTTGGTAACTTTGTAGAGGCTTGATAAAATCTGAGCTGCCTGACCTTACATGCTATCAGTGTATGTAATATGGTGTAAAAATGAAGCCCAGGGGAAAAAAAGCACTACAAAATAATCATGTGCTTCACAAAAGTAAACATATGCAAGTGACCGGAAATGCCAGATTCATTTTCCCCCATAGACTCAGTGTTAGACTAAAGCGTATGGCCATACGCTTTCGTAAATGTGAGTATTCAGTCATAGATATCTTAATAATAGCATTATATATTTGAAAACCTTTCTATGCCTGGCTATTTATTTATCCATCTGAACATCATTATACAAGACAGATATCAAAATTCAACAATTTATTAAATCGAGCCTCCACAAAGTTACCGAATCCCTTTTTAGTGGAATAATAAAAATTCTAATACAAATAACTACGTTTCGTCGTGCTCCATACATCTGGGGCAGGATTGGACATTACTGATTTTTTTTTAATTAATGTGTCCTTGCCTATTCTATCTCGTAATATCTGATATATATATTTTTTTTTTTTTTGGGGGGGGGGTGTATTGTAGACACCCTGAGCCTCCTTCCACTATGTATTATATTTGTATTAAAAGTCTCTGGAGGCGACAGAATGCTACAAAACTATGTGATGCTTTATCTAGAATAAGAAAAGGAGATCCATGCTGACAGAACAGAGAGAGGATAGAGAGTTTCAGAGAGACAGACAGACATACAGACAGAGACAGAAAAGGAGAGAGAGAAAGAATGGGGGGGGGGGAGATGCAGTCAATAGCAAAATATGCCATAAAATACAAACTATACTTATACAAAATATCGAGAGTTTAATGAGTGGGAGAGGGAGAGGTGAGGAAAGAAAGCGGGAGATGGGGTAATAAGTTTAGAATGCCATACATTCTGGTGGGCCATGGGGGTGGGCCATGGGGGTGGGGGTGTAACCCTGTTCCCTGCCACAGCACCCTGTATATAACGTCAATTTGTAACCGTATCCTACGAGTGACTACAGAAATAGATCTTCGCCCCTTTTTTGCCAATCGAAGAGAATCAACACATTGCAATCTAGGAAATCGATAAAATCACACATATTTTTCTTGATCGTCTTCAAATAGCATCTCCATTTCTCGCCATTAACCTTTCAAGCAGAAGTTCTTTGTGTTGTAAAGAGTATAACTCAGTCAGGTATACTGAAGTAACTCGTTTTCATTGACGCTTTTACCTCCGTAATCATTGTTCAGTGAGGCTTTATCTTAAAAATATAGACTTGAGTTCTGGTAAAGACGAAAACATAAAATTTTCACAGAAGCCAACTTAAATGATATACATGTGTGTGTGTGTGTGTGTGTGTGAGTGTGTGTGTATATATATATATATATATATATATATATATATATATATATACATATATTGGTTTTTAATAAGCAGAAAACGTCTGCAAGAAAAATGTGGTTTTCTGCGCATGCGGTAATGGACGTAAAAACCAAACGTAGCCCCCCCCCCCCGAAAATAAAACTTATACATGTACATTTGTGATACACTCAAAATAATCATTTTTTACATCCAAAATAATTCTATCCAGTCTATTCATCTAGAGGAGAAGGCCTTCAACAATTTTATATAGTATCTTTGATATCAAGCATAAAGGCAAACCTGTTCTTCAAATAAAATGGCGGTCTTAGAATCTGCTTCAATTTTTGTTTTCAACTTGCGTTTTATTGATATATTTGTTTAGATATTTTTCAGTTCCGTTTTATACCCGTACGTGTAGCTGAAAAGAGACTTTTTTACGAGTGCACTCGTGTGCAAGGATTGTATATCGATGGACAATTTTATTCATTTTGAAATCATTTGTGCGTAATTGTTTTGACGTATTCGCATTATTAAAATTTTACTTTTGCTCCCGTTCTTTTTATCTGTCTTTTATTCTATCTTATTATGGTTCCTATCTTGTTCCTATAATCCTCTCTCCTGGGAAATAATTCAGTTTTCACATCCACCGCTTTCTACTGTACTTACTCTCTATTAAAGATAATCCTACGTACTGATAAAGAAACTGCATTGAAAGGAAAGATATAAAATCATGTAGTAGTTGAGTTATTTGGACAAGCAAAATGTAAACAAAAACACTGAAAACACTTGAAAGTCGCATACACTGAAAGCCAAACACATAATAGGAAAGAGGGCCCGAACAATGGGCACAATTGATTACTCTTTCGATGTTTCTTTGTTTATAACTCAACAGTCATACATTTTATGTAAACATAATGTTTTAATTTATTTGTAGTCCTTGTTATTCAGTGTAAAATTTTGTTAGATATTGTGAGACGTTTACCTATCTTCATGTCTGAAATTACCTTAAAGAAATATCTCTTCTTTTCCATTCTACATGAAGGCCTATATCTCATCCTTCATCCCAAGTTGTCTACCCATTCCTCTCCCTCTCTCTCTCTCTCTCACGCACACACACACACACACACACACTCTCACCCCTCTCTATTTTTTAAACACACACACATACCACACACACTCTCTCTCACACATAAACACACCCGCACACACTCTTACACGCACATTCGCACACGCCCACATACTTCCATATTATCTTCCTCTCTCTCTCCCTCTCTCGCTCTCATCTATTTCTCTTCATCTCTCCAGGCCCTTTGTCTCTCTGTGTTTCTCCTTCTTCCACTATCTGTTTTTCATTCTTGGGGGAAAGAAATGTATAAGTACTCACATGAAAGAGAGAAAAAAGGTAAATTCTCATCTCTGATGAAAAGAAATATCTAGGGGAGTTGTGACGGCTTTCATAAATGGCATCATTCAAGCGTGCGAATTCAGCTTTCAAAAAAAGCGAGTCTTCCGTGAACATGAGCACTCAAGACCACACTTAAAATGGCAACGAGAGATTGCACATTCAGAAAAGTGCTAAGATTCCGTTTTAATAATAATAATAATCACGACAAAAGAAGATAGAGACTGGAGAATTCCGAGAAGGAAAAAAAGTACTTAGTTGGGAAACCGCTATTTTTCTGCCTCTCTGAGCATGAAGATTGTTCAACCGTAGGAGATGGTAAAGAGAGAGGTACGAGTCAAGTGGGGGGCTGAGTCAAACATATCAGATGTGGCGAGATTTGTCAAGTATCAATATGTAACGTGTCAACTCTTAGCATCTCATTAATGTATAGCCTACATTGTTGAGCAATAAACACAAGATTATTCAGAGAGGAGTCTTTATGATTTATAGGCCGATTTGCGATTAGTTTTCTTCCTTTTTGGCCTCTTCTTCCTTTGCCTTTATTCCAGAATCTCCGTTTAATCAGGGAGGTACCTCCCTGGGGAGTGTTTCACAAAGAGTTAAGTTTGACTTAAAGTCGCACTTAAATTCCCAGTTGCGTGCTGTTTATTACGCATCACCGCATTGGTCAGATCATGCTCTGGGGACGCGCGCTGTTTGGAAGTCAATGAGATTACGTGTTAAATACCGGATGCGCATTGGCGCTTACGCATTACTTTAAGTCCAACTTAACTCTTTGTGACCCCCCCCCCCCCCCCCCCTGGTTTAATAACAAACCATCCATTGCCGATCGCCACTGTATTTCCTTTATAAACCTTTCACCAAAACCACCATCAACAATACGCATGCACAATATCTTTTTTAAAAATGCAGTATAAATTTCGTTATTGTTAAGAGTTAAAATGTTTGGGATTAAAGCAGCTCATTCCTTTGGGATTTAGAATCAAAACCGCACAAAATATCTTTCAGGAACTAAATGATTTAGAATCTAAGAATGACTATATAAGAAATGTATTTAAATGATTTAGGCATGAATGAATCTATTGTGCGCGCTTGAGGTAAAACTGAGAGGCACTTTTATGTAATATCTTTCATATTAAGAACAAAATTACATCGAGTAAAATGAAAAACATCGCTTTCATTACTTTGTTTAATCGATATGATAATATGCTGCTTTGGGTACATTTTGTCATACTTTTTTTTTCTTCAGATTTCAGATTACAGATTTCAAAATACATGTACATGATGTAGGAAGGATGGAGGCCCTAAAAACAAAAGGCTTTTGGTTGGGTCGCCATAACCATACATACGTTCATTCATACATATTATTTTACAAGTCATAATAAGCAAAACACATATAAAATATAACAAACAAGAAAGGGGAAAAAATAGAAATTGAAAAAGGGGGCTCACGCGACCGACAGCCCACGAGACTTGTTGGTTGTCGGTTTCATAAGATATTCTGTTTGAAATCTAATTATATTCAAGGTGAAATTTAGAATTATTCGAATTGTTACAAAACCATTAAATTATTTTAAGCATTCTAGAAATAACCTTGGGACAGACCTCCAGATATGTTTAATAAGTTTGATAAGAAGGGAACAAGGAAGTGATTGACAATATTTGCAAGGTCAGCATGGTCAGTCAGGGTTTAAACAACCCAAGACTTTATAAATACAAAACATATCTGTTTGACATAACCTGAAACTGGCTACACATTATGTGGCAGTTATCACCAATGATATTGGATCAGAATAGGTTTTCATACAAGAAG